>JAUTCZ010057382.1:0-18554 GCA_032273805.1 Melanodrymia brightae | reverse complement strand
GGCGTATTACCGTCTAGGTGACGTGTTCTAGACGGTTTTTCTAGCACCCCTTTCTAGCACCTTTCTACGGGTTGATTGTGCTAGAAAACGCAATCACTAGCACATTAGATCAGCAAATGCCGCACCTGCCGCAGTTTCCGCGCACCTACAGAAGTTGTTTCATCGTGGTTATCTTGTCTATGGACAGGTGAAAACTTTCAAAAGGTTCTGTGGTAGACATTGAGGGGCAATTTCACGATACGACGCATCATTGACATAGATGATGTGCGATGCAATGCCTTACGTTGACCTGGTTTACGCTATTTACTATGAAGACGGCGGACAAAGAATACTTATTCCTTGTCCGCTGCCTTCATAGTAAATAGCTGTGCTTATGATGGTTGCCACAGGAGGTGCATGATACGCTCAACTTTTGCGAACACCTGGTATTATCACTGCTTTGGCTATGATTCGTGAGTAAATGTCATTTAATTATAATTTGTCGCAATATCTCTTCGACTCTGCTTTGAGCAGATATATATGCATTTAGCCATCTAAATGTTTTGTTTTTTAGATTTGAAGCCATCTATACATGAGAACAAGATATAGGATATTTAGACAACTTTTGGTACACAAAATATAACATTGTAGTTGAAATAGTGACTAATAAAATAACAAATAGTTTGTGAATGTATTGCAATTATGTGTTGATACTCAGTGGTCGACAGAAAATATGAATATCGAGACGTTCATAAACTAGTTTCGATATGCATACTGTATAATCACTCAAAAAGCATAGAGTTTATCCTTTATGTAAACATGGCATCGTTATCTCGGTATGACACAGATAAATAAAAACGCATGCCATGTAGGCCTATTGCTCGATGTCTTGTTGATCTTTGATCGACCTGAAATACTGTAAACATAGGGCGTCTACTGATCTGGTGATCACACCCGGTTGTGCTCAGTTCGAAACAGGTATCACCAGAAACGCCACGATACAGACGTCAGCTGGTAAGTGTACGTAGCTGTTCTTTCTAAGATCTAAACGAGATGGAGTTTGCTTTTGTGTATTCAAGAATACCTCGAGAGAGAGAGAGAGAGAGAGAGAGAGAGAGAGAGAGAGAGAAAGAGAGAGAGAAGTGCACATAAAAGACCCCTTGCTACTTATCAAGAGTAGCGGGTTTCCTCTATCATACTAATATTAACTTTTGTCCTGGACAGGCAGTCGAGGCAGCTGGACTGCCAGGTCATGACAGACGTGCTTGAACCTTAATGGATATAAGCACGTAAGATAGTTATAACTAACTAACTAACGAATATGTATTCTGACATATATCAAATTATGCATCAAAAACCAATGGTTAAAGCATGTATGTAATGAAACTGATATTCAACTTTAATATTTCAGGAATTTCTCGTGCTGCTGCCAACCATGCTATGTAATGCTTGTACAACTGTGACACCAAAATATAACAGATAACAACATATAATGTGAAAGCCGCCGTGCTGCAGTAACAAAATAATAGATACATGCTGCTGCACCGAACAGTACACACGTGACGCCTCGACTTTTCTATTTATTAAATTGCATGTACAATGAGAATTACGAGGATATAAACTAAAATGAGTCGTTACGTCGTAGCGGTGAAATACTAATATCCACCGTCACGATAACTATTATTAAACAAACACGTCTACTAGTATTACATGAACAAACACAAAGAAAGTTGACACCAATTCGCTATATATTATACATATATTATATATAAATACTGACTACGTTTTGTTTTGTCATGGATAAAGGAATACCTCATACCAAAATGGCGTTGCTGTGCTCGTTAAGGCGTCGTCGCTGGCCTTTTCTACGCGTTGTTGTGTGGGCAGTGCTTGGAATCATTCTGCTGGTTGTTTTAGTCGGCGATTATAAGGTTGTGTGTTCAATCACAAGGTACAAATGTGACAGTACATTTACTACCCGCGTCCATTCGAAGTCAAATGAAAGAGAAATTCATCGGGATGTACACTTCCCTAATCTTGTTATCGCGAACAAAACAAAACCGGCAACTTTATCTTTCTCGAAAAAAAGTCTGTTATCTTCGACAAACAAAAATACGTTAGCTTTGTATGGTATTCCATCTGTCCCATTAAAATCAGCGTCTGATTTCGTTGCTCAAATACCAGACGACATTGTCCAAAAGTTCAGACACTATGACCACAGGGAATATACAGACAAAATCGTCATATTGACACCAATTCACAACGTTGCTCACAGTTTATCAAACTATGCTAAACTGCTGAAATCACTCACGTACCCTCACCATTTAATTTCCATAGCTTTCGGCGAGGATTGCAGTGAAGACTCAACAGTTGCTGTAGCTCGAGATATATCTAAAGATCTACGCAGAGCATCTTTTCCTCGTGTAGATGTCTTCCATTTCAATATTACTGGACAAATTAAGGGTGCATGGGCTGCAAAACACCAAAAACACGTGCAGCTTACAAGGAGAAAACACCTAGCACAATCTAGGAATTTGTTATCCAAACAAGGACTCAAAGATGAAGTTTGGACGCTTTGGATAGACAGTGATATTTCCGAATTACCTATTGATATAACTCAACAGCTGTTGTCTGCAAATCAGGACATCGTAGTACCAAATTGTTTGTACCGCGATTCATCGCGTAGAGAAAGAGTCTTTGACAAAAACACATGGCGGGAAACTGCAATTTCTATTGAACATCAGAAGAACTTGGGACCCAATGATATCATGTTAGAAGGTTACTCTCAGCCTCTACGGCTCTATCTACCGGACCTCAGAGCTGAGGGTCGAGTGGTTCCAATAGATGGCGTTGGTGGATGCACACTACTTGTCAGGGCCGATCTTCACAGAAAAGGTTTGAACTTTCCAGAACATATTGTTGATCATCACGTAGAAACCGAAGGACTGGCAAAGCTTGCGAAACGTATGGGGTTTGGTGTTTACGGGATGCCTTTTGTAAACGTCTATCATAAGTAGGCTTGTGAATTCCTTCATGTTCATACCGGTTACATAAATAATTTTATTGATTTATGTTTTAACTATTATTACATATTGTGAACAATATTGCCTCATTGTGGACATCGCAGCACCCGTTTTGACATAATTATAATTTATATAATATTTATGTATATGAGACCGGTTTGAGATATCTTCGACAGGGTAGATGTACACCATTTACATCGGCCAGTATCCCACTACTGGTTAACAAAGGCCACTGTAAGTACTGTCCTGTCGGTAGAAGTGTATATACCCTCAATACTCCCACTTAAGCACATTAATTAATCATTAGACAGATAAAGATAAGGTTTGTTCAACGACACCACTGGAACATATCGATTATAAATCAGCGGTTATTGGACGTCAGATGCATGGTGATATTGACACATGGTCTCAAAGGAAACCCGCTGTCACCGCTACATGGGCTAATCTTACTGAAAAACATATATTTGGTTGCATGATGTTTAAAATCAGTTTATATAATACCCTGGACAGGTCCGTAGGCAAGGGTGGG
The DNA here is from genome assembly GCA_032273805.1 of Melanodrymia brightae. Taxonomy (NCBI): domain Eukaryota; kingdom Metazoa; phylum Mollusca; class Gastropoda; order Neomphalida; family Peltospiridae; genus Melanodrymia; species Melanodrymia brightae. The sequence goes on along the minus strand of JAUTCZ010057382.1, from coordinate 15,023 downwards.
GGTGGATGGGTGCGAACGCACCTCCCCGCGAGAATTGGAGTTCCGCTAAAATGTATAACGCTTCTTATTTCCTAAGAATTTTAACGTTTACTCTAACAGATGGCTGTATTAAATGCTAGTTTATTCGAAACCATTATTGTAAGCCCGCCCTCTGATATCATTTTGCTCGTCTCTGTAGAAGCTCAACTATTAATTTCAGCGTTCTGAAATTTTTTGGCCTAAAATGCTATATGTGTTACACGAATAATATTACAAGGCGTCGTTATCATGGGTATATTCAGTTGAGAATGATCGGTTTAGACCAAGTATATATATACTGGCGTATTTAGAAATTATCATAAAATAGGGTACAAGATATAGGCCTACTACCAATTATGTAAGGATACGTACGTTTACCAATAAATTAATTATGTAAGGATACGCACGTTCCATATGTTTACGTTTCTTTTACCCATACACATATGCAATAATTATACTCAATTAAGTACATTATTCATAATTGTTAACGGTTTTACAGTAATGTAACAATGACAATGTGCTCTTGAAGTCTTATCAAAAAATGTACGCGCTACCACCTGAAAATACCTGAAATAAAATATTAAAAACCCATCACAAATAGCACCAGAATGCACCTATGAGTACCTACATTCAATTTTTTTTAATATGGCTGGCTACGGAGTCTGTTGCCACGAGACCAATTCAAAACGGACTTTGCCGTTAAATCTGCCTATTCATTGTCACGGGTAGGCCTACGGTCAAACAAAATACAATACATGTTTTTGGCAACGGTTTTATAAAGTCTAGAGACACGAAAGTGAATATGTAAAAGTAATAACATTTGACGCATTTGATTTCTTAATATTTTCCAAGACTACAATTTTGTCATTGTCAACAGTTTCAACATTAAAAAATGAGGTCGAAACAGGCAACCTCAAGGACATTGTATGATAACTGGTGCATGGGAAGACTAGCAAAGGCCACAGAAGTCCCATTTCGTGACCCATCAGTGTAAATAAGTATGTATGTAATAACACGATATTTATGGCTAATATTGATGAAATATACAACATAGGCGCATCTGTTCGATTTTTCTTCAGATGCACTATAGATCGAACACTATATTTGATGGTTTCATACACCATGGTGGAAGAATACTACATGTAATATAAAGTGTCTCAATTATATCATTAATGTTAATATTGAGTCAGATACAAATCGCTTAATGCGAAGACTAAAAGTGCGAATAGCATTTGATCTTTTATCACACTTCGTATATTTATTCTCACACACCAAATCATGTGTAGGATGTATTGTCAATGATTTTATTTTGGTTGCATACTGAAGAGATGGCATGGTCTGTCTAGCATTCAAATTAGGATCGTTTAAATCGACGTACAAGCTCTCAACACAAGATCTTCTAGAAGCTTATGTGATCAAATATCTGCCCATGACTTGGTAAGTTCAGATATTTTATTGAGATTGTGTTTCATTTGTTCGTAGTCTGGCCAGCTTTTCGTCAATATAGATATTATATTGGCAGTGCATGCGGGAGTTTGTGTGAGCGCGCGCATGCTCGTGCATGTACCTACGTACGTATGTACGTATGTATGTATGTATGTATGTATGTATGTATGTATGTATGCATGCATGCATGCATGCATGTATGTATGTATGTCTGTGTGTGTGTGTGTGTGCGTGCGTGCGTGTGTGTGTGTGTGTGTGTGTATGTATTTATGTATGAATATCTATATATTGCATAAACAAGCCCACATATTCGGTCTTTTTAAACCGTACGTGTTTGTGTGAGACTGTGTGCACTTTGTGATTGTAAAATAAATATATATTCTATTAGTATCTGTATAGACGTACCAAATACTTACTGGTATACAGACAAAAGCTGGGTGCATGTTGCGTACAAGTAATGTACTAAAACGACTAAATTAATAATAAATGTAGTTTATTATGAAAAAAGGTCTTAGTATTTGGATCCAGAAAATCCATTTAGGGGTGGCCCCAATGAAGCATCTAGTAAGAGAAATTTTAAACTCAACGTAAAAAATAAAAATTAATATATAATACAATTATTATAACTCCATCTCGCACCCACCCTAATGGATCCGCCTCTGATGTACATGTATATTGTTGATACCATCAAATCCACGACCAAGTTCCCGGGCCCGTATTAGCCAGGATGGGTTGAGCGGAGGTGCGATCACGTTTATTGGGGGTGGGGGGGCATATATATATACATAATTATACATATACATATATAATACATGTATATATACAATGTATAAAACATTTTACGCGGGGGGAGGGTAGCGATAATAGTTCGTGGGCCCGCAAGTTCCTGCTTCAAAAACTAATTACCATCATGGACATAATTGAGGATATACATTGGAGAACGGCCAAAATGTATTCGAGACAAATTGAATTAAACACATAAGAAATCCTCAAGAACTCAAAATAATTATAAATATATATATAATTAGTTCGCTAACTTTCGTTAATCTCAATTGTTTGTGAAAATTGAAAGCAAGTCTAGAAAAGGTGTATAAAGTGACATACATAATTCGCTATGTAGGCCTACAGTCCTGTCTGTGGAGAAAGTACATATAAAAGATCCCTTGCTACTAGTCAAGAGTAGCGGGTTTCCTCCATCATAATAACACTAACTTCTCTCTTGGACAGACAGTTGAGGCAGCTGGACTGCGTGACGATTACATACATGCTTGAACATTAATTGGATATAAGAACGTAAATAAGTTCTAACTCCACTGACATTATTACATTATTGAATTATGTTTAAGAACAATGAGTATTTTCCAACATAGCATACTCACGGAATGGAGTCTCCGCAGCATGTCTCGTGTTGTATATCTCGTCCAGGGTAATAAAGAATGTATAATAACACTAACAGTTACTGCAGACCACATTTATTTAAAAATAAATACTAAAACCACAAAGCACACGTCTTGTGGTATAGTCAATCGTGAACACACACTGAGAAAACCATTTGTTTCCGATTCATACACAGCAGGTAAATTACACATGTGCAACACCAACATGGCGACAATAATTTATAGTCATTCCAAGTAAGTTTAGATAACTTTAGTTTGGTTCAATTTATAGGGAAATCACACACACAAAATTCGGTAAAATTATATCATGAATTAAAAAAGAAAAAACGATTTTTGGCCATTTGGGGCGTTTTTTACCCATAATTTCATTATCTTGACAAACGTCATGTCTAATTTTTTAAAATAACTTTGGTTCACATATATAACTAGTATATCCAACACCTTTAAAATATTCAGAAAAAAATAATGTTTTGGGGGTGGGGGTGGGTAATGCAATATTTGGCATTTTCAGCAAAATACACTAAACCAAGTCTTGTAAATTACTCATTTTTAATTTAATGCAAGGTAGCCTTACTGAATAAAATTTTAGAAGGTAAATATTTCAAACCGTACTATAATTTTGTGTTGCTATTGTAACCAAAATGGGGACCACAAAGGTAAAAGGGTAGTAAAAATGTGAGCAAAACTCGTTTTTTAAATCCTTCTCATCGTTTTATTTCAATTCGCAAGAAATAAATGTTTCCAAATCTGTTTTCATTTCCACCATAAGATGAACCAAATTAAAGTTATTTACGAAAATTTATATGGAATCTGAATGAATAGAGTATAATCTGCATACAACTAAAATTATGCAGTCAATTTAGCAAAAACCTTTCAATACAGAGGAAAACAGAAAATATTATAGCAAACCCATTCACACTATAAAACACACTATAACTTATGTACTAATTTATTATTATAATATGGTGTAAACTTCTAAAGTAGTGCTGAGATGATATACTAGTATTTTCGGTAAGAAAGATGCTCTACATTTTGTAAGTTTCTATATTTGACAAAACAAAGAATATATATCCTTGTGATGACTATTTCTATTTAACAACTGCCTTACCATACAGTATAATTCAAAAAGAGATTCCTCATTTGGAATGGCAGAATATGCAGACAAATAAAGATCAAAAATCATAAATCTTATTTCAGAATTTAAAAAAAGACTTTAGAAAATAAAATGCATTGTAAAAATCAAGTGGGAAAATATTGGTTTCTAAGTGGTTCAAATCCAATCTGCTGCTAATTAACACTTTTACTTCTCTTAATCTTGTAACACAGCATATTAATTTTAAGTATCTTTTCTTCTTCTGTAATCTCACATTGGTCTATTTTGTCTAAGACTTATAATTAACATTTGGTTTTGTCTTCTGTGCAGTAAACAATAGTTACAACAGTCATGGGTTTATTCTCTGTACCACATCAACATACATCATTAATACATCACTCATGATATGTTCTCACAAGACCTTTTATATCACATGGAAGAAAGTTCTATAATTCCCGATATTTAATAATATACAGTAAAAAAGTTCTATAATTCAAAACATTTAATAATACATGTACATGTATATGGAAAAAAGTTTTATAATTCAAGACATTTAATATTATATGGAAGAAAATTCTAAAAAAAAACTCTAGCAATTACGTATGTTGAGCCCACTAAAGTATACTCTGGAAAATTACTTTTTAATATACATGTATACTAGTATATGTAGGTTTCCCCAGAACAATAATGAGTAGGAAGTCACTACTCCTTACCTGTTTAACTAAGCAGTTTGGTTTATTGTAAGGCAATTATAAGAGCCTTAAATTCAGTTTTCCAGACTTGTAGAATGTATACTGCATAATCTATCGTGGATCACTGGTGGGAATGTAAAATAACCCAACAGGTCCCCTGGCCCTGAGGAGGATCGATCCTTAGACCCATCGAGCCACAGGCGTTTGCTCTACCGCTTAGCTACTGTATGCCCCGCTCCGTGTAGTCAGACAAAGACTAGGATGTAAACTGTTGTAAAGTATAAGGGTAAATGTAGGCTATGTATGGCAGACTTAGAACTAAAAGAAGACTATATACTACCTGTATATATCATCAAAAGATAATGAAGAAAATAGAACAGTGGGCTAACCTTAACAAAAAAAACAAAAGATTACTTTTCTAAAATATGTTCAGATCATTTTATCAATCTGTGAAGAACAAATAATATGAGTGAGCAAAATCCACATCACGCGAATTAATTATAACACACCATAAGAAACTTGTGCATGTCAAAAAACGATAATGATGCGATACAGTTCTTACAATTCAATAATAAATATTCTGATGCATTCAGAATTGTTGAGAAAATAGGATAATCATTGATGGTGACGGACTACTGTAACAAAAAAAGAAAAAGTGTTTAAAGTTAATCACTCACCATTTCAGTGGGAAAATTGAGATCATGTGAGCGTGGAGCCAGCCACAAGATTTTTTGTTGTATAATCATTATAAACAGAAGCGAAATCACTGTCCTTGTTTATCTACATAATTGCATACATTTATTATACGACTACAAACAACAGAAATGTCAAAATGTCATTATATTACGTAAAATTGCTCCGTAAACAATATAGCCTTTTGGATAGTTACTACACTGTTTAAGATCACGCTATTATCTGAAAATGCAGTGGAGCGAAACCCTATTTCCCCTCAGACCGAGCTGCATGCCTCTTGTCACATGGTGCCTATTTTCCCACTAAAATGGTGAGTGATTCACTTTAAAAGAAAAAAATATTAAAATATTGTGTACATGGGGAGGTGAACTGCCATGTTTGCAGACATATGGACAGAATCATAATTCAAACACATAAGATTTTTTCTTCTTCTCAAATTCAAAGACTCAAGGAATTAAAAGATGGCCATGAACCCCGATATACTAGGGGTGCATTTAGGTGGGGTTATTGGGCCCAGGCTTTCCTTTTATTTAATAAATTGATTTTCTCTAGGATAAATTTTAAAATGTTTTGGAAAATGTTACATATTATTATTTCTCTATTGGACCCCTTTATTTACAAATCCTCGATCTACCCCTGTTAACACACTGCTAGCCCCCAATCACAATTAGATGAACATTTGTTTTGCTTAATCATTTTATATCTTATAGTAACCCATTTTCAAACTTTTAAATACATGTATTTTCTTGCAAAATTGATGAAAGGAAGCCAATATTAAAATACATGGACATCAAAACAATTTGTGTGTCAATAAACATTAAACAAATACATACTTGGGAACATGCATACACACCTTGTCCTCTAATGCTCTCATCAAACACAAATTATTTGTAACATTTACATAAACGTAACATATTCCTTAAATAAAATATATTAAAAAATAGATATACATTTTTATATTTGGGCTGTTTTGAGATTTTAGACAAAGGTAATAATTGTCAATGTCATAAGTTCCGCAATATTATAATTATATACAAAATTTGTTTGAAAATTTGTTTATAAATGTTAAAATCTAAAAAATAATCCCAGAATTAATGTCAAAATATGTTTTCAAAGTACATTAGGACAGTTTATATAAAGCAAAATGAAATAAGCATCATCAATTTCATTTTATATCCACAAAAGCACTATCAAATCAATACATTAATACACATTATTATCACATTAATATAGTGTACTCCGATACACGTTGGACCGATTAAAAATTATTGGTCAACGAATCAACTGCGGATTCATATTTATCACCTTATGAGAACAATGTGTTCCAAAGAAGTGTTTCATGATATCTGCACAAGTCAAAGTATGTTATTAAAATTTGAACCTTTTTCTCCTCTATCCATATTTTCCAGGTTTTCATATCAAAACAATTGCCTCAACAATTATTTGGGTATTATTCACGAGTACGGTATGCAATTTTTGGATTTGTGATTTACTTAGTTTCCGAAGTAAACTTAGTCCAGTTACTTGTTGAGATGTCTGTAGCTTAAAGGTCATCAAATAATTTTTTTTTAAATTCAATGAAACTTTTTATGTATATGTATATCCAATACAATTAGAGTTTTGAAGGATGTAGATAACTTTCTTGAATTTCAATACAATCCTGCAACATTTGTAAATGTTTAATTATGACATAAGCTGACAATACAAGTGTAAATAACATTGAGCATGAACTGGCACGTATTGCCAACCAGGCCTGTAGCTCAGGACTGAAAATGTATGTGCGTGCATGTGCATGCGTGTGTGCGTGTATGGTTTACACCTATTGAGCACTCACTCTGAGTTCAAACTGGCATGAAGATGAAAAGTCCCAATTATCACAGGTGGGACTTGAACCCAGTATACCTCTTGTTCTATACACTGAATCAAGAAGACTGGTTTTATAAACAGATTGAGATAATTCAACAACATTTTGTGTAATTATATTCGCTATATCAATGAACAAAATGGTCCATCTCACAATATGTAATTCTATAGGCAATACTTTGAGTTTTGAAGGAATGTAAAACATTTTGTTAAACTTTTGATACAATTCTGCATTATTTGTAAATTATTTGTAAATTCATTGTAAATTATTTGTAAAATATTAAATGGTACAAGGTCATTGAAGAGTTACATGTTTCTATGTATGACAATGGCATCACAAATAGATTAAAAGAACTTCTATCAACTCATTGCATAACATGGACTGAAGCAGAATGTAAAGAGATACACGAGATTAACTGGCAATTGTGCTTTAAGCCACAGTATATAATACAACACCATGGACCAAAGAATTTCAATTCCAATAGATTTCTAATATTAATGTTCTCATTTATAAGATAACTCTTTTGTCCATGTTTGGCCAAGCAAATCTCAAGGACAAATATAACACCATCGCATTTGTCTGTGTGCAATAAAGGTAGTCAGAATAAGGTTTTGATGTTTTAGAGTATTAAATAATAATAAAGAAATGGAGATGGACAATGCATGTAAATACATATGTGCTCACCTATGTACATTGTTAGTGACAACATATGCAAATGATGTTAGTGGTCCCATCTGAAAGCGTTTTAATAACTTGTTGCATAAATAGAGAGACAGAGAGAACACACATTCCGCATGGAACAAGATCAACTGGAAAGTACTTTGTTGGCACTTTGATAAACTAAGAGACAATTGGATATCAATTGAACCAATGAGTCACCAGGAAATAATGTTACTCACACTGAGCTGTAAACTAGTACAAGAAGAAGTGAACATCAATATTGCCACTAGTGAACATCAATATTGCCACTAGTGAACATCAACATTGCCACTAGTGAACATCAATATTACCACTAGTGAACATCAATATTGCCACTATATTCAAGAACTGTGTTCAGTTTGGTCTCTGCATGATGACTGATGATTAAGAGACATGATGATAGTTGCCATAGGACCCTACTCTGTCTGATCGAATACTGGGTGTACTCTCGGCACTTCCTTCACAGTGATAGTCTGGTCGCCTTCACCTACCACATCGGCTATTGACCCATACTGCTTTTTCATGTCTGAAAATGGACGCAAAAATACTTTTAGATATTTCATACAAAACAGAAGATGCAGAAACAGATTACCATTGTGATTGTGATCTCAGTTGGTAACTAAAACTCTGAAGACGTATAAGTAAAAGTCAACCACTAGAAACAAAGAGTTTACATTACATTATAGATAAGCCCCGGAAAATGTCTGAAAACATCCTACAACTGATTTCAAAAACATTCATCATAAACAAGAGACATAGGCAATGTCTGTTGACTGATCCAATATCAAGATTCTTAATTATGATAATAAATAATGTTTAAAACAAGACATAGTACAGCCTTTGGACTTAATACTTGCCATTCACCCAAGGTCAGGGTGGACAGGTTTTTTCAAGTGATAAAATTGTTCTGTACCACATTAATTTTGACTTAAAAATGGCATTAACGAGAACTGTTGAAATGGCTAAGGCTGTACAGTTGTATTTGGGTATTAGTTAAAGATATTAAAGTATTGAAAGCTCATAATACAATATTAAATACGTAATAATGCTACACTTAATTAGAAGGATCTGGTTCAATTTCAAAACAATAATATATAAATTATTAAACTGCAAGGTAAACAAAATATTTTTAATATTTTACCACATCTTAATTATAAAAAAATACAGATTAAAAAAAATCAACGAAAAATAACATTGACCTAAAAGTGTTTCATGCAAGTGCCTTGTGGTTAAATAGAAATAAACCCCAGACCAACATGCAAGTTTTAAATGCAGCAAGATTAGAAACTAATAAGCCTACTAGTAGCATTTTAAAAACATCCTTTCTGAAGTATTTAGTTTTATGTTAGTGCAGGATGGATAATATACCTTTGAGAACAAAAATAATCACCAAATTCTGAACCTACGTAAAAATAGTGACTGATGGTCTTCAAGTAATATTTTGAGGAATCACTTGAGGGTTTTTAATAGCCTCTAGTTAGTAATAAGCAGAAAAAGTAGATAAAATGTGAGCAAAGTTGTAGACAGATAATCTGTGTAATTTAGAAATGTCCAGAAAGCTGGTGGACAGGATTATGTAAATGTGAGAGGTGTAAGTGCACTCGATCTTAAAACAATGATTATAAATAGCTTACGAACAAGAAGTTGACAATGAATAGAAGTTACACCTTGGATATTCTTTTATTAATGGTAAAACAGTCATGAAAAAATTATATCGAGAGAGTAACTTTGTTATATCAAGGTTGAAAGGTCCGACCTATTAAGTTCAGTAAATAATAAAATGACTAGTTTTTGTTTTTTACATACACGAACCACATTCCAGCATACACCCAGAACTATAAATGTAGATAGTAAAATAAGTATGGGATAAACCCCAATTTACCAAATGCAAGTACTGTTATGAATTAGTAAACAAATAATAATATATCAACAAATAAAGTGTTTTTCTGTAGTGCCTCATGAAAATTCAAATAATATACATGTCCAGTCCTGGTCAGCATGTTTGCAGAAAACTAAAATAGCAACAATGACAAAATAAAGATTTATATGCACACAACCAAAGTTAAAAATAGAAAAATCTGGATCAGAAAATAAAAGGTATTTACACAATAAGCAGCTATGGCAAATAATTAACGAATGATATATTATAATAGTTTAGAACTTTCAGCAGCTGAACACAAGTAAGTTTTCAAAGGTATTAGGGATTGTCTTGAAATTCAAACACATCTCATTATACAGACAACATTCGAATGAGGGATGGGGGAATTAATCCCAGTTTCATTTGAACCTTTACCACAAACTGTCAATACCATTAGTACGGTATCTTACAATCAACAGTTCTATTGAAATATTGTTTCCTATGGAAGAAGAGTGTTGGATAATACATGTATACGAAAAATGTTTGTATAGAAAATGTGTCAGTATTTTGAGACAGTCATTTGATGTAATAGAGCAAAGTTCTCAGGGGCGGATACAGGGGGGGGGGTGCCGGGGGTGCATACCCATCCCCCTTGTCGAGTCAAAGTGCCCTTTTTATTTTATTTTATTTTTTTTTTTTTTAAAAGAATTTTTTAGAATTACGCGTGAATAAAAGGCGTAAACGTATCGGTTATTGCTGGAAAACGTGCCTGAGCGGTCCTAAATTCAATTGTATGCGGGTGCCTTTGGCACCCGCTTTCATGGTGCCCTTTTATATATATTTTTTTATTTGCCCTTTTTATCCAGCACCCCCCAACCCGTACCAAAATCCTCCATCTACTCCTGGTTCTGTATTATTTGAGAATCATAAAGAGACAATTTACAGGCAAGTTTGCTGTAAAATTGATCCTTATAATGGATGGGCCCATTTGAAACCACTTATTATCACACATAAAAAATATAAAATGGGAGAGAACTTACTTTTGGTCAACCACTGTAGAACAAACATAAACAGATTCAATATTTTTATCAAATGTTGTGCAAATATTAAACATTAAATTTTGTTTTATCCAACTTCAATGACTCAAAAAATATGTTGTCAGTTCTTGATAGCAACATTCTGTGTACACAGGTAATTAATTCAAGAGATTACTGTTGTACACTATTCTAAAACAACAAAGAGCTTCTTTTTTAAAAATTTGAAACGATATAATTTGTCTATTCAATGATTTTGTAAATCTGTTACACAGTTTGTCCTAATACGTTGAAAGCTAAGATGCTAAAAAATTATAAACAGCAATTAACACAGCAGAAGTCCTAGTGGAGTAAATAAATAGAGCATGCAGTTTTAGTAAGAACAAGTGTAGGGATGCATGAGTACTTCAACTGGTTGTTTATGCAAACTCTTCCATCGATCTCTCTACCTGAACTTCATCTGCTTCTTCAGAGTCCGATTCGTCAGGAGCTTCAAACAAAGTTTACAAAACAAATGTACATGTATATTCATTTATTAAAACTGTGTGAATTATTGCGGGAATTGTGTGAACAATTGCAAGTCTTCTAGAATACAGTAGCCCTAGTAGCCTGGCTAATGAATTTGGACTTGTGCTTGTAAATGTTTTATGTCATCCTTGCCCAATGGCTAGTGAAAAAAACAAAGAAAAACATTTTAATTCGCTGATTACTCTTTGCATACATTGAGAGAAGTGCAGCAGATTGAAGAAGGGGTCAAGGGTGCCTAATTTTGTTAATCAATAATTTGTTTAGTTAATCTACCAAGTTTAACCAGGTTACTTTGTTGAGGTTTTTTAATATTATTGTCTTAAATATTGGGTAGTGAAATTCAATCATGGCTAGTCAATTTTGAAAACCACTAGCCTATGTGCTAGTAGATTAACTCAAAATTCTATATCAGCTGTAATAAAAACTGATACATTATTATGTACTTTAGGAGTTAATTGCTATACTGCACAGAATTTTCATTAAAATGAAGCCTAATAAACAATTGCAATTGTAGACACTGTCTTTGGCTTTATTGAAGTGTAAAAATGTCCTTAGCTCGAACAAGGTTGTTTTAATAAAACAATTTGCTAGTTTACTTGGGAAAATTAAAACTAATCTGCTGATTGAAAAATCACGCTGACTAAAAATATTCATAACCTTTTTTTTACATGCGGGCCTAGGCCACGTTTTCCATTAAGATTATAACCAAGCTGAAATATGTCACGACTAGATAGATTACAAGAAGTAATTTTTAAGTCAGAATAGATGGACAACTTGCTACAGACCTGATCAATGTGTCAAATAAAATGGTGTAAACTACTAACAATACCGGCAAAACAATATTAATAATATGACAGTACCTCTAAGCATCAATTCTGCCTTTTTCCGGTCTCCCTCTATAAATATGGCCGTGGCAAGAAATGCTCCCCCTCCCAGAACACAGACAAAGGCTGCCGAGTACATGGCGTACTGCAGTGTGAAGAACTGCACTATAGCACTCCTCGGAGATGCACTGAAGTATGGTTCCAGGCTGTCAGATATCTGTTACATTCAAAATTACACGTAATATATTCTCAACAATTAGCACATATAGGCTAATAATTATTTATAGAAATAAATTTGGTTCTAGAGGCAGTGGGAGTAAAAAGTAAACGGTTTTCTACAATTAAACAAAAGGTCAAATATTAATACTATTGCTACTGAATAGCTACAGTTTTTACTTAAAGCTTTCATTCAGTACACTATACGTTGTTTATATAATTTAGAAAAATGCATCACAATCAAATAATAACAGTACATATGACATTTAATTAGATGTTCCAAGTATATCAAACATTAAAATTACTAGGAAATCCATATGCACGCCACCCTGGCTAAAAGGAGGCTCGATGGGTCGAATGATTGATCCTCCTCGGGGGACACGTTGTGTTATTTGCCATTCCAACCAGTGATCCATGACTGGTCAATCAGAGGCAGTGTTGGGTGTTATTCTGTCTGTGGGAACGTAAAAGATCTCTTGCTGTTATTCAAAGGCAGCAGGTTTCCTCTATGACGAAGTGTTAATATAACCACGCATCTCACATTCAATAACTGCTGATTAATAATCAATGTGTTCCAGTGACTGTGGGGTCATTAAACAAACTTTATCGTTCTTGTTGTTGGGGAACAACATGCATTACACTTCACGCAATATGTATTATGCATTACGTGCACAAGGAAACACTCATGACCATTCCGGTTTATACAACATGCAGTACGCACACATGGAGCCGCACCTTATACTGCAAAATATATTTCTCTTTTCCACAGCTTTATACTATATAAACTAACTCTTACCTGTCCGACAAGGTAAGGACTACCTGCATCCCCAAGTGCATGAGAAAGTAAGATCTGGAAAGCTTCGGCTAAAGATCGTCTTGTTGGTATAACAACGTACTGAAATAAAACAGAGAATGCATAAGTTTTTATTGGAATTATTCCATGCCTTTTACCTTCAACAGTGGGATAACATTAGCATCCATTTTCAAACTTACACATGGAGACGAAACTAAATTGTTATACATGTATGTAATAGTAAATCTTTAGTTGTAGCCAAGATGTTTTACCCACAGAAAGGAAGTAGCTAAGAAAAAAAGCGATTTCAGATCTCTTAATGAACTCTTGGTACATGCACCACTGAATGCTGATTTTCTTGTGACAATGTAACTTTTAACGTTAATCCACGTTGACGTTTTTCAACTGTTGGGGAGCATATAATATAGGAGAAGAAAAAAATCATTCATATCTCTGAAAGAAATGTGTAAGTAACCTAAGTTATAGATTAAAAGTGATGATGCTATTGCAAAATAACAGAACTTTTCAGAATGGAAAAGTGATGGATAAAAACATAATATTGTTACTGAATTTTGAAAATGTAAGCGCCTTTAAATATTCCTAGAGAAAGGCCTGACCTGGATTACATTATAATGTCATACAAATGAAACAGTTACATTACAAAAGACAATTTAACAAATATACTCACCAATAACATATCAGCAACAATAGGCCAATTTAAACATAACATAACTTCTCCTAAAAATATTAAAATCTGAAAAGGAAAGATTTTTGTCATTGTATTTAATAAAACATACCACATATTACTACAATCAACACACAGCACAAAGGACAAAAAGATTTGTTTAGCGACATTCCAGCAAATTGTTCTAACAGAAACAATAGTTATTGTGACACATGGTCTACAGAAGTAACCTACTGCCACCATTTACAATACTCTTTTCATTAAGAAACTAAATGCACTTCCCCATAGCATTTCACATAAATCACAGCATTTGATATGAATTGACTGATAAAAACCTAAACCAGATCTAACCACAAGGTATACAATCTACACAGTGTACATCCATCTGCCAGAGACATACTCAGCATTAACAAGTTGCAACATGTAGCATGTATAATACATGTCCAAACCCAAGGTACATACCAGCCTCTATAGCATAGTGGTTAATACACCATGCTTAATACTCGTAGGTACTGTGTTCGAATATCTGTCATGGCATATGAGATTTCAATCCCAGAACCAGCTCTATCCCAGAGTGAGTGCTCCGCAATGAGTAGGTGTACTACAACTTACACAGACCAGTGTCCACAACATGTTGTTATGGTACATTTGCATGTAGACAAGCTCTGATTTACATATCTTATTTATAAGGTTAATTCCTCATTCTGATTTTCACTCCTGATGATGACGACATAATTTGGCAAAATGTTGAGTTCATAACGAGGATGTTTATAAACATAGACTTTCATTCAATAAACAATAAGATGATAATAGTTGAATACTTAGAAAGGTACAAACTAAGTACAAAACTCACCCATGTGGCTGGTGTGTTATACTGAGATGTAATTAAGGCCATGAACAAGAAGGGAACACATGTCAACATTCCAAACGCACAGATAAGCGGATCAGCACGAGGATTTTTCTTCTTTAATCTTTGTGCTGTTTGCGCTCCAAGAGCAACGCCAATGAAGCCAGCCGCCACTGTGAGCACACCAAATATTAACGCCACTCTGAAAAACAGATAAAGATCAAGTTTGTTTGTTTAACAACACAACTGGAACACATTGATTAAAAGTAAAGTTTGTTTTATTTAACGACGCCACTAGAAACACATCGATTATAAATCAGCGGTTATTGGACGTCA
>JAUTCZ010057371.1:0-10248 GCA_032273805.1 Melanodrymia brightae | reverse complement strand
TTGTAAGTTCCTTTTTCTATCCATCTTCTGTCGAATATATTACAGCAATTTGTCTTTGTTTAGACAAATGTATAGTTTTAAGGTTCATCAGTTCATTGCATCTTGACGTTGATTTCAGTATCATTGTAAGTTCCTTTTTCTATCCATCTTCTGTCGAATATATTACAGCAATTTGTCTTTGTTTAGACAAATGTATAGTTGTATGTTCATCAGTTCATTGCAGCGTGACGTTGATTTCAGTATCATTGTAGATTTTGTTTTGTATCAATCTTAGAACTGGAATATATTAGTATATTACAGTCCTTGTTTACACAAATGTTATTGTACATGTATAGTGTATGTTGACTAGTTCATGCCGGCATTGATTTCAGTATTGTGAATGTTTTTTTTTCCCGTTCTTCGATAATTCATATAATATAGCAATCTGTCTTCAATTATAGTCATTTGTTCACCAGTTCACGCCAGCTAGGTGTCGATTTCAGTAGTATTGTAAGTTGTGTTCTATCAATTATTGCAGCAAGTTGTCATTAATTATAGTCCTTTGTTGAGCAGTTCTGTCAAGCCAGGTGTCGATTTCTGTATTATTGTAAGTTTTGCTTCTGTCCAATAATGTACAGCAATCTGTCTTTATGTACAGTCGTTTGTTGATGTGTGTGTGATTTTTTACACCTGCTACCTGTATAACAATAGCAACATTCAATAATCCTATATTTTACAAGGTTAACTTTAATGCATGTTAATATTATTAATACATTTCACAATGATGTTAACTGTTAAGTTATTGTCTATATATGAGGTTGATATCTTCATATTAAAAAATACAAGTTGCAAATTCTATTTATCCTATAAGTTGTATAACTCTTCTAAAATACCATTTAAACTCGATATTTAGTAAATCTCACATTGAAATACCGTTCTAAATTAGGTTCCTTCAGTAATATGATGGCTTCGCTCCAGTGTAGTATGACATCACTTCTTTAACCAAGATGTTTACGTTACGCCCAGGTGTACTCGTTTATTGGCTTGTAAACTCATGACCTATTTACAGCAATAGTACACGAGTTAATAAGCCAAAATATCGAATGGGTTTTAACTTTATGACATGGATATTATGGGTACTGTAAGCTATAGGATAAATACATATACTTTGGTGGAATGAGTTAATATCGCATGATCTATAATGTATATAATTATACAGGTACTTTTTGTGCCAAATAACATAATTGATATTATGGATAAACTATAGGATAAATACATATACTTCCCTGATGGAATGAGTTCATATCACACGATCTATAATGTATATAATTATACAGGTACTTTTTGTGCCAAATAAAAGAATTGATATTATGGATAAACCATAGGATAAATACATATACTTCCCTGGTGGAATGAGTTCACATCACACGATCTATAATGTATATATACTGCCTTATGTTCAATAGCACTAGCATTCTGTTACTGAGACAGAACGTTTTGACACCGATATTTTCATCTACATTAAATGAATGTGATGTACACGATCGGTACCAGTCACATAGTTCCAGAGCGCTCGCACTATTGAACGCAAGACAGGTACTTTTGGTGCCAAATAACAGAATTAAGCCAATTTAGAGACTGAGAGATTGCACCGGGGTCGACCTAGGTTGTATGGTAGTGATGCCATGACAATCTTTAGCATTTGTTGTTTGGGGTAATTTCCTCCTTCACGTACTTGGGTCCTTTCATGTTGGCTTCCTGTTGGCGCCGATCTGGAGAGATTAATAGGTTCATGTGGTTCAGGAGGTAGGAAACTCCGGGTTCAGTGGTGTAATGTGTTTGAGTCATCAGCTCTGTTCTTGGCGACCTCCATTCTGTGCTTCACAATGCAATACTGCGATTCGAGAACAGTTACCTAGGCGACCCGACCTTTTCTCAGCTGTGCAGTCAGTTATAGCTAGAATTTACAGTACCTTCGGGATGATATCTACTCTGTCCTATATTGCAGCTTATCGTTTGTATTATTATATACATGTACATATAGTCCAGGCTGCAAAATGACTGGGTTCGCATTGCAAAAAGCGATGCAAAATCTTGCGATCGTGACGCAATGTTATTACTTATTTTATAAAAGTGCTAATCAAATTCCAGTAGTTGCTTTTCCATTCCCCATCCAGTAAAAAAACAGCTAATCACATTTTAATAACAAATTGCACCCTGTAGTCTATCCTATATTGCAGATTATCTTCTAGAACAAGTGAAAAACAGCCTACATAGATAAAACAATTTTGTGGTTAGGTGAAGTGTTTTATGATGGTTATTACTATTAGGATAGTACATTAAATGTGAGAACAGATGGTGCGCAATAAACCTCATGGTAGGTTCGGGGGAATTTTCTATGGATAAAAGTGTTGGTTAATAAAATTGTAAAACATAAAATAATAAATTGTTTACGATGGATGCCACCGGTGAAGCAGGATACGCTCACCTTTCACAAACACCTGGTATCACTGCTATCACTGCTTTCACTGCTTTACCAGTGATTCGTGAGTACATGACATCTCTAATTTGACCCTGCCTTGTGCAGAGATACACATTTAGCCATGTCAATGTTTTGTCATCTAGATTTGGTTGTGCGACTGTTTAACATGTTGCCTAAATGGCATTTTACATGATGGCTCGCCTTAAAACACAATGGCCTGTTGAATGGGTGCAATAAAATAAATTTGATGGTTATAGATTCACCATCAGTTTGTTTGAATGATGAATGTTGTCGTGTTATAACACAAGTTGTTTGTTTCTATTTGCAGGACCTCGTGAAGAGTCACCTGATGTTCGCTGTGCGCGAGGAGGTGGAGGTCCTTAAGGAGCAGATTAAGGAGCTGATGGAGCGAATCAGTCAACTCGAGTACGAGAACGGCGTATTGAGAGCCGCGGCGACGCCCGAGACGCTCGCTAAACTCGCACAGCCTCGTTCTCAACTCCCGCCCTCCACGTCCTAACGGCGACCAATGAAACAACGTCTTTCATACCCACGGTCATCGCCACCCAATCAAAACAATGCTTGCTTTAGTGGCATCGGAAACGGAATAGTTGGAACCAGCAGAAGTGAATTCCTGTTTGAGAAATGCTGGATTCCAGTCAGCGGCGGGCGGACCTGGGTTATATGAACCAATAGAATTGCCTTTAACACATGATGAACTACTGTGATTGATCATATTGATGAAATGAATATTAATATTAATAGAATGAAAGACAAAAGACTATCTCTATTCTCATTGGACAGAGGCTCTGTTCTGATTGGACAGTGATTCAGATGGGCTCTATTTTGATTGGACATGGATCAGGTGGACTCTGTTCTCATTGGGCTGTGATTCAGATGTACTCTGTTCTGATTGAACATTGATACAGGTGAACTCTGTTCTGATTGGACAGTGATACAGATGGACTGTTCTCATTGGACAGTGATCAGATGTACTCTGTTCTGATTGAACATTGATACAGGTGAACTCTGTTCTGATTGGACAGTGATATAGATGGACTGTTCTCATTGGACAGTGATCAGATGGACTGTTCTGATTGGACAGTGATGAGATTGGCTCTGTTCTGATTGGACAGTGATTCAGATTGGCTCTGTTCTGATTGGACAATGATTCAGATGAACTGAGTCCTCATTGGACAGTGATCCATTGGGCTAGTTTCTCATTGGATAGGAAGACATGCACGTGCAAAGTTGTACCGATTGATGAAAACTGAGTGGTGAACTCTACAAAGTGAAAATAAAACTGTTGGGAGATTTGAGTCGGTGGAGCGATTTGACGGTTTGAGTGGATATAGTGATTTGACAGTCACGTGACTGTTTCTTGCTGTCGAGATGGAGCATTGGTCAAGTGGCAAGAGTTGGGGACGTGCATAAATGTCAATATTTTTCACAAACCAGACAAAGTTACGATTGCTTTTAATTCCCTCCCTCTCCCTTTAAGTCTATAATAAAACATTGATCAACTGTGGACCGATGTTTATACATTAAAGGAAATGTGAACATGGCTTTTATTCCCCTTTCCACTACCCATCCTCCACCCTCCACCCACGAACATTGTTAGAAACTCTCTCCCCTACTCCCACTCCCCGAACATTGAGACCCTCCACCCCTCCCTCGCAAACATTGTGAGACACTCGTTGACATTTATGCATGGTTCCTTACGCGAATGTTAAAGTTTGCTCTCAGTTTTTTTAAGTCCGTCATCTAAAGTATTTATTCTTGTTTGTGCTTCATGAGCATCTAACAGGACAGGCCTGTCATTGTCACATTTTGAGATATCATAGCTTTAAATCGAGTGTCACACGTTGAGATATTGTAGCTTTAAATCCACTGATATATTTTGAGATGTACATGATGGTGTATTCAATATTGCGTATTTAGATATCATACATGTATGTAAATCTAACATTACATTTTGAGAAGTACATTAAAGGTGTTATATGTTATATTATGAGATTATATACATGTGGACTTTTAAATACAGGCCTGTGATAATTGAACATTTGCGTAAACCATTTATGGGTTACTCTAAAAATGTTTGCCTAATCCATTTCATTTTGCGTAATCCATTACAAACAAATTGGCTATATATGTACAGTGACAATATTTGCAGTGGCTGGCTATAATTATCAGACATTTATAACGCTGTAGTAATCAGTAATGCGTGAATATTGATGTCGTTGCATACAAATTCCAGTTGCCATGTTCAATTTGGCTTCTAACGCATATTTTCCTTTTATTATTCTAATTTTAATAACTAATGTTTTATCCATAACATGGAATGTTTATAAATAAGGGACAAAGAAAAAAAAGTTTTAAAAGTTTAATTTTTTTAGCGAGAACAAAAAATATGTTACGCAAAATAATGGTTGCACGAACGACGTGCAAATAAAATAATTATGTCAACGATTTTCACAGGCCTGGAATTGTATGACATATTGTAAGTGGCTATCATTCAAGTTTGTCTTCCTGTCTTTCACACAACTACATGTAGAGATTTAGGCGGGAGTTTTCGCTTGGGTTCCATGTCTGAAGAAATTAGGGGAAATTAGTTCAATTTTAAACATTAAATTTGGGAACAAAATTACATAAACAAATTAATTACAGAGAATGTGTGTATAAGAAGAAGTTTGAGATTCGTATGTTTGTAGATCTATAACAAATCATGATTGTTGATGAGCGATGAATATTCACGTATATAGAGCATACTCCCCAAGTGTCTTGTGATGCCATAATTTATTATAATTTATGTACATGTAGTTGCACGAGAAAAAGAAAAAAATGTTAACCTTTTTTTCATCTTTAGTTAATCTCAACAGGTTTTACAATAATTTCGCTGCTTTTTATCGCGTATTTATTTATACCAAAACATTTTTTTGTCTCCACTCTATAGATACATGTATATATAATAATCAGTATGAGTTGATAAAAGTATAAAATTCGAGCCTTGGTGAGTAATGATGATCGCGAATTATGATATCACAAGACACGAAGGGGTATTCTTGTTATTATTCATTGTTGTTATGTCTAATTAGGATGATTAATAACAGAAATTAAATGGAAATGAAAACTTGCAATGTTTGATTCAAAGGCATGACGTCATAAGAGTTGTAAACGACAACGTTATGACGTCATGTTTAGAACTGTCGGGTTTCTTGGTGACCATCTCAAACAGTCTCTAGACCAATCAAGATTATAAGACGTGATGTATCATAGGAGATATAATAAATTATTATTAGGTTAACGATATCTTCTACAAAAGCCTCTAATGGACGATAAAGCTCAATATAATCCTGGTTATTCCATATTACAATATTAGTTAAATTTCACACTATTTATATATATATACACACACACATGTATGTTAAAATGTACATTATGTATATATGTTAAAATGTACATTATGTATATACGTTAAAATGTACATTATGTGTATATATGTTAAAATGTACATTATGTATATATACATTAAAATGTACATTATATTTACACACGTCAAAATATACATTATGTAATATAAATGAAATTATTTCTTGCAATATCTGGTTGCTAAAACAAAAAAAAAATTATCACTAAAAAGTTCAAAAGAAATTGATTTACTACGAATAAATTGTTGTTTATGAATAGGGATTTATACCTGGGCATTAATCTGGACACTGTGTTTGTATCACACACCGGGCTCGGAAAACAAACTTGTTTTTGCTTACTGGGCATTTACAAACAATCCTGTTAAGAAAATAAGCAACAAATCATTTCTCTCTCCAAATAATGATATTATCTTTCTTAGTCTTTGGATTAGCAATGCAAAAAAAAATGGTGCCTTGATATGGGTGGGCATATTTTTGTCATAAAGTTAACCACGAAATGGCTGCAGTCTAAGGGAATATCTCAAGACGTGTGGACATTTTGAGACCATCCCTAAAGGCTCGACACACACTGAAATATTATATAATTTTGTCTGTACACAAAAGGACTAAAACTTTGTAATAGTTTGGTTAGCCTAAAGGCTCGACACACACTGAAATATGATATAATGTTGTGCTATACACAAAAGGTGTGTAAAACGTTGGAATAGTTTGGTTAGTTCACTGCAATGACCGTTGCTCGATCATTGTGACAATTAATATATCTGATTTGTATATATGTGTATATTAAAGACCTTGTTGCGAAACGTGTGTAATATTTGTGACCGTCTGTCAGTCTGTCCGTCTGTCCCCATCAACTGCCTTTGTTCATAATGCGTTGTGGATTTTTAATTCTTTGCCCCAGCTTAGAACTCGGAGGACATTTTGTTTCCAACTATCGCCTTGGAGAACAAAATAACGCTTTTAAAAGATTTTATAAATACATGTATTTGCTTTCTATAGTTATATCGTCCACAGGTGAATTGGTAGCTGTGTGTATCTGTGCTACATATGTGTATCTGTGCTACATGTGTGTATGTGTGCTACATATGTGTATGTGCTACATATGTGTATGTGTGCTACATATGTGTGTATGTGCTACATATGTGTGTATGTGCTACATATGTGTATGTGTGCTACATACATGTATGTGTGCTAATGTATGTGTGTATGTGTGCTAAATGTATGGATGTGTGCTACATATATGGAGTGCTGCATATATGTATGTGTGTTTGCTACATGTATATTGTGCAACGTGCATGTTGTGTGCTACATATAGTATATGTATGTGTGCTACATATATATATATATATATATATATATGTGTGCTATATGTATGATGTGTGCTACACATACTATTATGTATTAGTGCTACATATATATGTGTGCTACATGTACATGTTTGATAGTTGCTGCATATACTATTATGAGTATGCTACATATAGATGTATGTGTGCTACACGTATCGTGTGCTACATATCCTATTATGTATGTGTGCTACATGTATGTTGTGTGATATATAGACACTAGTAATACTATATACTGTATATAAAAGTATATGTACTACATGTATATAAGTATGTAAGTATGTGTGTGTGTGTATATGTATATGTATGTGTGCTAAGTACTATGTGTCATGCATTGACAGTATTTTGTATATATTTGTCTACTTTATCTCATCTTCAATCTGTGATCGTAGTTTTTAACATCAGGAGAGAAAATAAAACAATATTGTGCACATGATGCAATAATGACAATTGATGTTTGTAGAGTAAAATTTAACAGAATAGCACGCCAATGCTTATAAACCTTTAGTGTCTAGCCTCAAGACATTAATACAGTCTCAAGTCTTTAAAGTTTGAGATTGCTATGCACCCAGACTTTAAGTTTGAGTTTCAAGTAAAATACTAAAATAGTTCTGGCAAGAATGTGAAGAATTCCAACATTACCCCTCCATTGTCTTCAATAAATAACAAGTAGAATAAATATGAAACACCAAACACACTGTTTACAGGCCCGTAGCCAGGATTTTGAGAGGGGTGGGTCGTTTAGGTTTACGGCGAGACACAAAGTGCCTCACACGAGGGTGCGATATAAAAAAAATATATAATGTTTAATATTGAAAAAAATATAAAGTCACCGGTAGGGATGGGGTCGACCGACCGACCGCCCATTGGCTACGCGCCTGGGTCACATGACTTTGACTACAACGGCTTGCTCTGAACGTGTGCAGTCTTATCGCATGGGCACACTTGGCAGTTGTCGGGGTGGGGGGTGCAATTTTAGCGGCCCCGAAATTCAATTTTAAAAATTGAAATTAAAGTTAGAGTCCCCAGTACATTGCTTTACCCGGGGGCCTTAGATATTCTTAAGACAGCTCTTAACGTGAATGTTAAACAACATGAACTTGAATATACGAAACACTGGAACACTTGTGCTAAAAATAAATGACTATAATATTATTTAGTCAAGACTTTAAGTTAAAGATTGAAATCCAGACTATATTTGAGTTTAAGACTCTATATAAGTTTTATTTTCACAAACCCGGTGACCGATTATATCTAGCTCATTCACTCTGGCCCAGTGGTCGACAAGAACGACATATTTAATTTACACTCCCTTAGAGTCGACCATTGTCCATGGACGTCCAGTTATTTGGCAAATACATTTTGTGTTAATCCATCAATTGTAGATAATCTTGCCAGAATGCTTAATCCACTGAATGCAAAAGGTTGTTTAACAACACCTCATTGATTATTAATCGGCAGTTATTGGATGTCAAACATCGACACGGTTACAGAGGAAACCCGCTCCCACCACATAGGCTACTCTTACCAAATAACAGCAAGAGATCTTTTATGTGCACTTTCACACAGACAGGAAAGCACACACCATGGCCTTTGATAGACCAGTCGTGTACCACTGGCGTAGTCCAGCGGTAAAGCATCTGCCTGCGGCTCGATGGGCCGTGGGATCAATCCACCTCAGGGGACCCGTTGGATTATGTCCCGTTTCAACCAGTGATCCACGACTGGTCTATCAAAGACAGTGTTATGTGCTATCCTGTCTATGGGAAAGTGGACATAAAAGATCCCTTGCTGTTATTCGAAGAAGATTAGCTTATGTGGTGGCAGCGGGTTTCCTCTGCGACCAAGTCTCGATACAACCGTGCATTTGTCATCCAATAACCGCTGATTAATAATTAATATGTTTCTATTGGTGTCGTTTAAACAGTTTTTTTTTTATCTTCATTGCCTATTGAAAAATAACAATCTAAAACATGAGACATGTACAAAGACTACACAGATTGGATATTATTTGTTTACATTCCATTGACTGTTCACATTAATTTAGTATTAATGTCCCAATGGAGAAAACCAAAGAGGTTTTGAAGAAAATGGATTTCCACTTAGTTAGGTTTTAACTTTCTCGTTATGGATTTCCACTTGCAGTTACATGTAGGTTTTAACTTTCTTAACATCATGTTTTAATATCGACAACACAATTGTATATTTTTGTAGACTGTTCGAAGTGTGCTAAGCATTAATGAGGTATTTGTGTAAATGCTAAGCATCTGAGATATTTGTGTAATGCTAAACAGAGATTTGTGTAATGCTAAGCATCACAGAGATAGTTGTGTAATCCTAAACATTAAAGAGGTATTTTTGTAATGCTAAGCATCAAAGATATTTGTATAATGCTAAGCATCAGAGATGTTTCTGTAATGTTAAGCGATATTTATTTAATGCTAAGCATCGCAGAGGTATTTGTGTAATGCTCGGCATGAAGAAGATATTTGTAATGCTCAGCATGAAGGAGATATTTGTAATGCTAAGCATGAAGAAGATATTTGTGTAATTATGCTTAGCTACAGGTTTTGCTGGAATGCTATTAAAGGTTGATGTACAAATTACGACAACGTTTGTACATATGTTTTCTTTATGTTTGTTATATATGCTTCGAGTCATTTGCAAATTAAATAAAATCAAACATGTTTAAATATACTGCTGTTTTTTATTTTTACTTCATAATGCCTTAAACTGCCTTACATTCAATAGGGCGAGCGCACGCGAACAATGTGACTGGTACCGATTGTTTACTATCATATCACATTCATTTAATGTAGATGACGGCCAGTGAAACAGGTCTGGTTTATCAAATTCTGTGTTATGTGCTATTCTGTCTATGTGATAGTGCACATAAAAGACCGCTTGCTGTTTTTCGGTAAGAGTAGCCCATGAAGCGCCGACAGCGGGTTTCCTCTGAGACCATGTGTCAATATAACCATGCGTCTGACGTCCAATAACCGCTGATTTATAATCG
>JAUTCZ010057360.1:0-10252 GCA_032273805.1 Melanodrymia brightae | reverse complement strand
TGAGGAATCACAGCCAAAGCAGTGATGTAACCAGGTGTTCGGGAAAGTTGAACATGTCCTGCTCCACCGGTAGCACCCGTCGTAAGCACAGCCATATTGTTTGTCCGCTGTGTTCATCGAAACGATACAAAAGCGTAAAACGGGTCAAAGTAAAGTATTGCATCGGTCATCACCTTTCTATGTTGCGCCATGTCATGAAATAACCTCTGAATGTCTACCATAGAAGATTTTGAAAGTGTTCACCTGTCTATGAAACAACTTATGTTGCTTAAAATCGGCATATAATGCGCAAAAACATAAGCGTATCAAGCCCCACCTGTGGCACCGATTATAAACATAACCATTTTGTTTTGGCTTGGTTCCTTTTTATTGAAACCAGATAACATAATAATCTGCCAATCATGCTTCATATCATGTCTATTATAAGATGTTTTGGAAGTTTTCACCAGTCCTTGAATATTGTAACTCCGACTAAATAACCTCTGAAGTAAAGACACGGCGTGCTTAAAATGGGCATATAAAGATGCCCTATATTATCCCAGAATATACCATATGGTGCAGATGTAATGTTGCCCAGCACAAAGGGAAATTGATTATTGATAAGTTGCAGTCATATTATCGTACAGCTTTGTATAAATACCTGTTTATTTTTAATTTCTGCAAAAATCAAGGTATGAAACAGATCTATTCTCTGATTTCCTTTATTCCCAACCCTTGTAGGTAAATTAATGGAAGGTGATCTGTTATCCGGCTATATTATGGCCTTCAGCACTGAAAAATTATTCTACTGTTTCAGCAATATCATAAAAATCCCTGCAGCTCAGTAGACAATGTGTAAATAAGTATGACCTCATTGCGAGACGATCCTGTTGACAATCACATAATAATAATTATTATTATTATTATAGTAACGTAATAAATAAATATATATTATGTCTGGCTGGACAAATAACCCATCAGCGTTTGTTCTGAATGAATCATCAATCTCAATCCCAATGCACTTTTAGGTAGATTCATTGTAAAGAACATCATTGTTATCTAATAGTGCAAATGATCTATACACTGCCTATATGTGTCAGTATTTAGTACTAATTGCCTGATTGCATTAACTGTGCAACGGCCTGCAAAGTCAAGCCAAACACGATTATATATTTTCGACGTCATCATGGCCTTATTCTCCGCTGTTCATAAAGCATTCTATCTACTATCTATGCCCCGTGATCAACAGTTACTGTGGCTTAGTCTTCTCAAACTATACATACCCGACAGCGGTCATAGATAGATATACGCAGCAAGAGCACTTTCTGATGAAAATAGTGTACCATCAATTTTACGGTTGCATCAAACTTATCAATAGGGTCATCAGAAACATTTTGACGAGGATGTAATACTTTCGACAGCATTAAAATACAATGAACTTACTAACGGATTATTTCTATAATTATAGTAACAGACCACTCCCACTGGGTGTCAAGGTATGCAGAAGAAACCCGACCCCTTTTTCTGTTATATGCAAGATACAAAGAATATACAATTTCCAAGCATTCCTATGTATCGGATAAATGAGTGGGAGATCAAAGGGTCGATCATCCCCAATGAACCATTGGTGTTATGTTCAGTTTCAACCAGTAATCCACAACTGGTGCATCAAAGGCTGTGGTGTGTGCTATCCGGTCTGTTGGAAAGTGCAAAAAAGATCCCTTGCTGCTAATCGGAAATAGTAACATATTTACGGCAGCGATTAAGTTTTGAGACCAAGTGTTGACACAACCGATTGTTTTGACATCCAATAGCCGATGATTAATTATTACTCAATATACTCCCGTGGTGAAGTATAAACAAACTTTCTTTATTCTAAAGTGAGCCAATATGAAGTATATACACTGTTTGTCAATCAGCAACGTTTCGTCTATATTTCACGAGCAGGCAACCACCATTAAATAATAAACACATTCACTTATAAAGATATATTTGGTTTATTGTGTCATTGATTAACAGAAAATGAAAACATTCTGTATACCGGTAAATGTTTTACACGTGAACAACGCACACATTCAATGTATGTAGGAGCACAATAAGACATCAACTGACATGAAAACATAACATAACATCTAGTGAGGTGGATGGTGGTCAGTTACATATGAAAACAGTACTAACTGTAATTGGCACTACATTCATGTAATCACGCTAATGGCAACAAACAGAGGTAATCATTCTACGACGATTAAAGAAACAGATCTTGCCTTGGGTAGAGATTTGACACTGGGTCCAGGTGTTTGATGGCGGACCATATCCATGTCATCGGCTGCGTGAACTTAAAAGTGAATCTGGGTATTCTTATGAAATAATAACTATGTCTGAAAAAAGTTACATTCAGTGAAATTACTACTCTGTGCAAAGTTACAAAAATTAGCATCACATTTAGTGAAATAACACTTTTAGACATATTACAGAAATGATCACATTCAGTATAACTACTCTTAGACAAGTTACAGAAATGAGCATCACACAAATTTTAGTGAAATAAGAGACAGAAAAACTTTTAAAACATGATATTAAGACCATTCTAAAAATATATTTATAACTTTTGCTATTGAAGTTTCATTTTCTATTTTAAAACTCGCCTCACTGCAGATATTGCTGCCTACTGGCTTGCATACCCCGATTCCAACACTATTGTTTCCCCCAGTTAGTAAATTTCAATAGCACATGCTATGTTCCCAGGGATTCAGAACACAGCAAATCAATAAGTTTATATTGGCAGGGTTTTATGATCTTCCGATTTTTAAATGTATTTTAAAACACATACCTTTTTGGTCAAACAATATCCATATGACTTATTAGGTCATGGTCATATGACATAAATTGATCTTTAGTGTTTTACTTACAGTAATTACCAATCATAGCAAAACATTTTGCGGCTTATTAATTAGGAAAAGACAGGGTTAGATAAAGTCCATGTCCACAGCCCGGGGCTACGAGATTTTGCTCCTAGGCTACGGCTTTATCATGTGCAGGGAGCCCAGTAGGCTACCAAATAAATATATCAATAAAGCTTTGTATAACAAGTATTTCTGATACCTTTTCAACCACGTACATTTTTACTAACCTGTTATATGTTTGGGACTACCTGAATGTGGTGCTGGGCTACCAGAATGTTGACCCAGGGACTACCAATAACACGTTATTGTGTTCCAGCCCTGGGCAAGAGGAGAAATATTTCCACCATAACGCTCATCCGTTTAAATAGAATTGTGTTTAACAATAGACCAAACAAATAAGTGATTGTCTTGTTCCTGCACAGTGTGTGTGTTACCTGCAAAATATACCAAGTATTAAACTTTGCTTCGTGATTACCCTCAAGAAATAAAAGTTAAAATATGATAATAAATGCTTGATTATTTAATATTCATTACACTCTGACCCAGCAAAAAGAGAACAATCTATATTATGTGTACATTATTGACTTTTAATATGGTCTACATATTTCATATGCACACATGTCAATTTACAATGCAGAATATATATATATAAAATACTCACCATGATTCAATAAAAATTAACATAAATAAAATTTAGTCTCAAGTAGGAGAAATTAGCAATTACAAATCAACAAATACGGATTAATAAAATGTACAAATCAAATTTCCAATTTAATTGGAAACTATAACAAAACTATGGCATATTGTGTTAGATGGTGAAAAGTCAATTATGCATGAGATCTTTGTAGTTTGATTGTTGTAATTTGACAGTCTCACCCATGATTACAAAATCACAAGAAATACAAAAACAATTGTCTGAATGAAATTACTAGACCAAAATAACTAATATGATACTTTACGTGACCATTTAGATTCCTAAATAATTATTAAACAATCACTTTATTTAGAATGGCAACATCCTGACATGTTTTACAATCAATCAATCTTTCGTCATAAATGAAAATCACCACTTAGTTATTGTCATAAAAACATCTTTCAATAATTATGTTTGTCAATCAAATTTCATACCTTATAAGTAAAACCTTTAACCCACAAATGCCACTAGAACATACACTGTGGCATTTAAAATATTAAACAAATTAGACAGTTTGTTTTATGATACGACTGGAACACATTGATTATTAATCAGTGGTCATTGGATGTCAAATGCACTGGATAAAAGACACTACACCTTTCCCAGACAGGATTGTACATACCACAGCCTTTTAGAAAAAAGAAAATAGTAACTGTTATTGGATGATTCTAACAACCAATGCTTTGGTTTTTCTAAAATAAATGTTTATACTTTTGTTGGGTTTTAAAAACATAACAACGAAAACCCTAAACAAAGAAACTATTTCTACTACAATGTAATTTAAACATCAGGTATGGAATGTTCAAGCATCTACAAAATGTCTGTAACTCAATCTTATTAACACATGATAAAAACATCAACTCCTTTCACAAAGGCAATAATCATTTAAATTATTCTAAAACACTTTAAAATTTAGTAACCAAAGTAAAGTTTGTTATATTTAACGACACCACTAGAAACACATCGATTATAAATCAGCGGTTATTGGACGTCAGAAGCATGGTTATATTGACACATGGTCACAGAGGAAACCCGCTGCCGCCACATAGGCTACTCTTCCACGAATGACAGCAAGGGGTCTTTTATGTGCACTTTCCCATAGACAGGATAGCACACACCACGGAATTTGATAAACCTGTTGTGGATCACTGGCTGGAACGGATAATAGCCCATAAAGATGTTTTGCGCCGTGGAGGATCGATCTCTCAACCCATCCCACCACAGGTGGACATTCTACCTCTGGACTACGTCCCGCTCCATTTAGTAACCAAGTTAACTTTTTAGAGCACCTTTAGTAGCCATATGTTTCTAACATTAAACTCTGTTGTTTACAGATGGCAAATAACATCACTAATAATCTCATGGGACAGGTCTGTATTAGTATTGTGTAACTATATTGTGATTTCCATTGCAACAATTGTGCAAAACATATATATTTTATGCTTATGTGGCCTCTATTGAAATAATCAGATAATCAGATGATAAAGGCGAAGTATATCAATAGTTGTGTGTTCACTAGTCCTGATCACAATGCAATAACATCTGAAGGAAGCAGAGAAACGTAAATAGAAAATATTCTCAAAAATTGACAACTGTAAATATTTTTTGAATTTTGATAAAATTAACTCATGATATGTAATTTTCGTGTGATATGGCAGTAAAACAGCTGTATCAGATGATGAATATAATTATTCAGTTTCATATTATGTTAATATTGTACAGATTTGACTATTAAATACTTTTACAGTGTTCTGTGTGCATCACTCTGAGTGAGTGGAACATGGTACAAACATACTCGCTATCAATCCATGGTACGACACTGAAGTGTATTGAATAGGTCGGTAATTATGTGCATAAAACTACACTGAAATTAAAAATATTTATTATGGTAGATATGAAACATGGTACAAACATACTCGCTAACAATGAATTCATGACGGGAGACTTAAGTGTTTTGAATAAGTGCGGTAATTTTTTGTAGGAAACAACACGGAAATTAAATACATTTACTAAGATCATTAAGATGGATATGAAACATTTTACAAACATACTTCCTAACAATGAATGCATGAAGTGAGATATGCACATAACTGACATGTACTGATGTGTAGGAAATTACACTGAATACATTTATTATGATGGGTATGAAACATGATACAAACATACTCCCTAACAATGAATCGACGACGTGAGATATGCACGTAACTGAAAGTGTAGGAAAGTTACCACACTGAATACATTTATTATGATGGGTATGAAATGTAGTACAAACATACTCCCTAACAATGAATTCATAACGTGAGATATGCACATAACTGACGTTTACTGATGTGTACTGAAAGTGTAGGAAAGTTACTACACTGAATACATTTATTATGATGGGTATGACACTGGATACCATGGAAGCACAGATCGTGAGCACGGCTCGTAGGAATTAGCAGTGCTGCTGTGGTTCATATCACAGTAACTAGCGTTACTAGAGAATGCCGGTGCACCGTACGACGATGCTGTCTTTGCAGCGCAGTAGTCTGGTGACGACGCTGCTGCTGCCACCAACTGATACGTGTGATGTGCACTCTGCTTCACGCTCTGTCTCATAGACAGCGAGTCAGTGGGAATGTTCGCCACACACGAGACCACGCCCAACTCCATGTAACTCTGCGTTTCTACAAACGGTGACTGCAGCTTCTCCCTTGGCGAAACCGATGACGGGGGTGTAATTCCATACGAATCGATGGGCGTCGTCATGGAAATGGATATAGGGCTAGAGCTATAGTTCGCGGTCACGTTGTACGAACCGTCGGTCTTGTGATTGGCTGGCACGTTACTGATACTGAATGGATGAGACTGGTCCTTGAATGACTCGTTTCCAGGGGGTGTAAGCATGTTGACGGGCATTTCCGTGTAATAACTAGGCCGAGCGTTGGTCCGGATCACACTCTCGCGGTTCGCGTAGATACTACGTAGTAAGTTTGTGGCAGGTAACGTTTCTGTCGTGGCTGGCTGAGAGCCGATCCACTGAATGGTAGATTTCTTCTGTGTCTGACCACCAGCAGGTCGGACTGACTTATGAGACAAGTCTGTGTTGTAGTGGTTACAACTAATGACTGGAAGATGTCGGTTCATCATCGCTTCAAGCTCCTTCACAGAGCTAGACGCAATCACACCAGCTGCCCCTTGCTGGTTCTCACTGCCGGCCCGTCTCCAGTCCACGTGACCTTCACCTAGAGGCTCTGATGCCGAGGATTTCACAGAGAGATCCTGTGGAATGGGAGACGTCATTGATGGACACAGCTGCAGTTCGGGGCTATGGGATGCACACTGCATGCTTTGTTCAATGTTTCTACCGACAAGTTCACTAAAAGAATTATTACAATATGTTTGTGATGGAATTGATTCCTTGTCCAAGATGCTTTCTTCTATGTCAAATTCTTGTTTGCGTTTTCGTGGTTTCTCCATTTTCCTTCTACTGTATTTAAGGTCGCGTGATAGATCCCTATTGGTTGTGGTGCCTGCACTGTCACTCGAAAACACATGATCCATACTATGCTTGGTGGACAATGAATTATCGTTATGGTCGAGCAAATCGGAGTTGTTTTGTGTGGTGGGTGACTTTATTCTATCATCTGTACTCGACTGGTCACTACTTTTATCATCCGCTTCAGAACATTCACGTTCTTTACCCTTAGGGCTTGCCTCATCTGTGAAAACAATACACAACAATTAATTACAATATAAGAAGTGATTAATCTACAATTCAGTTTGGTAGTTAATAATGTGCACCATTTCAATTCCAGGTTTTATTCAATTGGACACCAAATTCCTGGATTGTTTTGTATAAATTTCCCAATTTTGAACTTTCACTGAAGAATTTACACCCAATTTAGTTTCAAAAGGGCTAGATTAATCTAAATTCTGTTTATATAATATGTTCAACATTAAATGTGTGAAATACAACTTTTAGATTGTATGCATTACTTAAAACAAAAGTAAAATGTCTTTTCATGAAATATATTGTATACAAAATATAAGCCGGATTAGTAGAAACATTTAATTTGTACAATTATGCGTTCCCTAAATTATCTTATGTTTTATATTAAGATGATATATTTTAAGTATTACATATTAGTAAAATAAACATATACCAACACATTTTTGAAATGCATAAACACCACAATATCGTACATGTAAAAGTGGTACAAAAAAACCACACTCACACACAGACACAAACAAAAACCACCAATCCCAAAACATGCTGAAGTGAGAACAAGATAACTATGTTTCCATGGAAGAGATTTATAAATGCTCACATGTCCAGATACGCAGTATTTTGATCTTGCCCCATGTTTTGTAAAAATCTATGAACTTGTTCTTAAGAAGAATTTGAAAATGTCCTAACCGCGGGAGTGCAGATTATTGAGGAAACGGAAAAGAATAAAAACATTATTCACACAGCTCAATCAATTTGCTGCTCTCTTGAAACAATAAACAAAAACAACCATCTTGCACATTTATTGGTAGATTTTTCATTGACTTTTCAAGTCAATCAATATTGATTTTTTCAGTCATCAGTAATGTATGATAAGGTCACAATATCAATTCTCCCCATTGCACCCAGTGTTCCAGAACTAGTGTATCAAACACCATGTTACGGTATGTACTGTTCTGAATATAGGAAGTTAATATAAAAGACCTTTTAGTGCTTATTGAAAAGAGTAGTGTATGTGGAGGGAATAGTTTATGCTGTAGAATATATCGTAATAGTGATATCTTAGTAATGAACATTCAGTTATTAATTATGTGAGTGGTGTGGTGTTATGAACAAACATTTCTTTCCTATTATAAATTGTCAAAAGATACTCATTAGTGATTAATAGTCTTGACACTCAATAACACAACTAGTTGTCACAGCTAAATCTTGGAATATTTATCCACTCTCATAGTCATGAAAACAAATTAGGAAAACCAGATGTAGCATCTTCTAACCATTACAATCATATATTTTAAGATTGAAGAAATCAGAGACAATGTTCAGCTTCTTGTTACAAGTTACGGTAATGGCAGAACCAGAAACTTAAATCACAAGAATCCTTGCTAAATACCAATTAAACAATTATTATTTCTTTATTTCATATCCATCAAACTACACTAGTTAACAACACTATTCTGTGTAAAACTGTCTAAACATTCCTCCACATGAGATGACGAAACCAAATTTATACTTCAACTTCACACTTTGTATTGCCTTAAGATTTTCATCTTATCAGTATAAGACATAGATAATTACAATGGCCATTAAAACAGTATTATGGAATGTAGTGCTCAATGTGAATAATATGAGTGAGGCAGTGGAATTTGTAATAAACATTGAAATATTTTGTTACCAATTGAACAAACTGACTGACTAAATCAAATACCAGTCAAGTCAAAATCCAGACTTCCATATGTTACATAATGCGATACATTGGAACCACAGAAAACTGTAAATAAAGTCAGCGATCATAACACCAGAACATTACCATCAGTAAACAAGTCAACTATACATATAAAACATAGATCCTTCATGCACCAAATTCACTTATCTTCGTGAGCACCACATAGTCATTTCAAAAAATGTTTCAAATTCCAGTCTTATAAATTTGTGAAGTCACGATTAGCTAAAATAAATTATTGAGTAAACTTATTTGACTATACAGTCAAACCCGTCTTAAGCAGCCACCTAAGGGAGTAACAAAAAGTGACCTCCTAAAACAGGTGGCTGCTTAATACAGGTCATAATGCACTGAAATTAATGATTTGGTAGAATAGTATGGTCACCCTTTAAGACAGGTGGCTGCTTAATACAGGTGGCTGCTCAAGCAGGTGTGACTGTATTTCATTGAGATCTTAATATTGTAGTTTAGCTCACCAACAAAAATTGTTATTCCACAAATAAAAATAAGATCCACAGAATTTTCTTACTACACGATGATTTGAGTAATTTGTGGCGCCTAACAAAACAGAGTAAGAGATATTTACCTTGTTCTGCTCTCAGGTCACCGGGGTCACTGTGGTCAGACGACTGGTCAGTGTTTACATTTTTGGTACATGATAGTTGCCAACTGTCCATGATGCACCGCTCTCCCTCCACCCCACTGAAACAAACACGATATAGCATTAGAGATGTTTTCACAAGTTCAACTCATAACTAGAACTGCATTCATCAAATGTTAATTCAATTTTCGCATCATGATCTTCAAAAAATCAAATCTCAAGTTGGGAGACTGATTCACTGTGTTAAATTTGATTTATTTTTATATGTACAAGTAGTAAAAATCGATGATAGGGGCCTTTATTTTTTGTTGTCCTACCTCCACCCCCAAAATTCTCCATTAAACATAAAGGTATTTAAAGTTACATTTTTGCAAACAGATTTTTGTTCTACTTTCAATTTTGTTTTTCAATAAAATAAATAACAAAACAATCCATGGATGAGGGTGGGAAATATGTCATTTTTATAATTTATCATAAAGTGATTACGTTGATAATACCCAATGTATTATCATGAAATTCAAGTTTTGCTAGTAAATAACTAATTTCTTCATTAGACAGATGATGGTTTACCGTATATCGCTGTGTATTAGCCGACTCCATAGATAAGCCGACCCCCTAGTTTCACCCACCAAATCGGCTTACA
>JAUTCZ010057349.1:0-10253 GCA_032273805.1 Melanodrymia brightae | reverse complement strand
ATCTTATATACAGTGAAACCCCTTAAAACTGAATACACTTGGGACCGAGTAATATTTTTGGTTTAGAGAGGTAGTCGGTTTACAGAGGTTTAAATATAGCATTTACGGCTATGCGGGACTTTGAAATAAGTTCGGTTTAGAAAGAATTCCGGTTTACTGAAAGTCCGGTTCAGAAGGGCTGCACTGTATATATACATGTATATATAAAAGATAAGTTTGGGTCCAAAATACGATAAATGACATTTAGTTTTAAAAAGTGCCAAGTAACATCTATGTTGATAAAGATATCGAGGTTGATCAAAAGAATGTCATAATGAACGAATTGCTTGAGGCGCTACAACGTGAACGCACTTTGATAACTTGAAAGGCATTTGTCTCATTTTGGAAACTAATTTGGGCGTCTGTCTGTCCGTCTGTCAGCCTGTTTGGTTTGCTGTATGAGTATTTTGTTTGAAGTTGTATACAGGTTGATGTCTGCTTCGTCTGCTAGACCCAGCATGTTATGTTTTGGGGATGTTGTAATACGTTATCGCTTGATCTACATAAACTAGATAGATCTAGTTCTATTCATATTTAACAGATTGATTTTGGATTTCTTGCATGATAATGGTGGATTACGCTCGGCATTGAGCGGCCGCTAATAATTTAAGTTTTCTTACTATAGCTGCAGGACAGACAACCTAACATTGGATTGCTTTTTTATTTCCTAAAACCAGAGTTATCTACCCTTTGTTGTTATTGTTTTTTTTTGTATCTCCACTGGTTGGTGGCCTCTCGTGTTCATGACACGCTAACAATTTAGTTCATGGCAGTTGCAAATATTTCTTTACCAGACTTGTCGATATTTATTAATGTGCAGCTTATCTCCTTATCATCTTAATCGGTCACGATTACACGCGTATGTGAACTTTCTCAACGATCGTCAGCTATGGCAGCTCCAAATATTTACGCCTTTGAGATCAAATGTATTGTCATTTTTGTAATGCTATTGTCATTAAGGTGATCGGTAGGAATAATGCTACAATTGGTGTGTCAAGTGGTATGTGCCGTTGGCCGACACTCCGTTGCCTGGTATGTTGTGTCTGCTAACAAAACGCAGGTGGTAGAAACTTAATTTGTGTTGTATCCATCCAACTTGGGACGATCTAGATGACATTTTGCATGTATTTCTTACTTTTTCTTAATGCTTATTTTGACATTTTATACACAAATTCTTGTATTTATAAAAAAATAGATAAAATTATATTGTCATTTTAAGAATTATGTTGCTATGACAACTGCAAGCCACGGTCATCGTCAATAATGGTATTGTTAATGGGCATTATCAGATTCTTTTATAATTTATTACTGCGTCGAAGCGAAAACAAAATACAGTATGATTTAAGCTAAAATCTGTGTAGCAAAAGAATGCTGATGAGTTACAAGTGGATCTGACCAATCAGTGGAGAGTTTGTAGCTTGTCATGGTATTACATTAATAATATATTATGATAATGTGATAAAAGATTGGGTGTTTATAAAATCTGTTGTACAGTATGT
This sequence comes from Melanodrymia brightae, assembly GCA_032273805.1. Taxonomy (NCBI): domain Eukaryota; kingdom Metazoa; phylum Mollusca; class Gastropoda; order Neomphalida; family Peltospiridae; genus Melanodrymia; species Melanodrymia brightae. The sequence goes on along the minus strand of JAUTCZ010057349.1, from coordinate 8,715 downwards.
ATTTGACATTAGTAAACATACACTAGATATATGCTGGCTTTATTTTTCCATTACTCGACTAATTTTTAACCACTTTACAAAACCCTACTTGTATTCTTTTGTACTGTTATAAAAAGTATAATATGTAGTAATCAAAAGTAACATGGCTATTTTTGAATTGTAGATACATTTGTTATGATATTACTCTTAGGTGTGTTGAAAGAAATCAAAACATTTAGACCATTGTCCATGTGTGATGGTGTATTGTGGATGTTGACCAATATCACTTGTAATACTGTAGGCCAGCTTGTTATAACCATCGTCTGGCCACGGCTGTCTGCCAGCCCGCCCGGCCGGCCGTTATTGACATATCGCTCTGCTTTGACGTATAACTAAAGTCATTTATATCATGTCTCTACTGATTATTTAGATACCGAATAAACTCTTTACCTCTTTAAAATAAATATCAAATGTGTTGTGTTATTTTTCTATTTAAATTTCATTCAGCGTTTGAGAAATGGAATCTGAATGTTTTTCGTCCGTCTCTGAATTACTTATTTCTCTGGGGCAATTAGTCTTGTAATGTAATATGTTCATTTGACAGCAGCCACATTGTAAAAAAGGATAAAGTTTGTTTAATGACGTCACGTGAACACATTGATTATTAATCAGTGATTATCATGGTTATTGCCTATATCAGGAAATCATCTTCGAATAACCGCAAGGAATCTTTTATGTGCACTTGTCCACATTTTGTACATCTACTTTATGCCGTTTATATTGAACTTATGTGTACATTACACGATCATTGGTCATGTTTTTATAACCTAGTGTCATCACTAATTGACAGTAATTCGCAGACAAAGGATTCTTTTTTTGTTGGATCAAAGGCACATTACAATTATCTTGGCACGTTAAACTTGGGGGTTAACTTTACTAAATATAACTACAGAGTGCATGAGAGGGAACGTAGGCCTACCTGTATGTAAAGATAAAGTTAGTTTGATGACATAATTGGAAAACATTGATTATTAATCAGCGGTTATTGTATAGCGGAAACCCGCTGCCGCCACATAGGCTACTGTTCTTTAAATAACAGCAAGGGATCTTTTATGTGCACTTTCACACAGCCACGGCCTTTGATAGACCAGTCATAGATCACTGTTTGAAAGGAGAAATAACCCTACGGGTCTACTGAGGAGAATCGATCCTTCGACCTATCAAACCTCGGACAGACGCTCTTGCGCTGAGCTACTCTCCGCTCCACATACCTGTATGTGTGATCACAACATGCAGATAACCTGATCAACTGACGAATGATGAAGCTATCTCCACGACAAATTGAATTCAGTACAGACTCATTCATACACAGTTAACGATAACGCTGTTTATTAAGATATTTACACGCTTCTCAGTCGCAAGTGTATTTACGACGTTTCTCTGATTAACTTTCATCTTGCCAAGACGAAATTAGACGCCGCGTAACAAAGTCTTATCTGAAGCGAGTTGGAACGAATCGGACAGATTTTAAAAATCAATAATATTTCTTATTAATCTCCAGTGTCTTATGCTTGTTTCAATCATGAATGGCATGGGTCTAGACTACCAAATACACGCATGTTACAATGGGTGCTTCATTGACTGGTAATTATGGCCCTTATGGGGCATACTTAATAAACATATATTCGTAAAGTTTGTGAATAATCTAGGAGCCACGGAATTAACACATTTGAACGTGTATTTGTCAGTGTATTGGAATCGAGCGGTAACTACTATTTTTATTTAAGAGAATGACTCACCAGTGTGACGCCATCACATTACGACAATGTTAAACGAGTGCAAAGGACAAGAGAAAACGCGTCTTTGTTTAACTACATAATTGCATACATTCTGCTTAGCACCATAGCGTCCCACTGAGGTTCGAGAGGTTGAAGGATCGATCCTCCTAAGTGGTCACATTGGGTCATTTGCCGTTCTAACCAGTGATCCACAACTGGTATATCAAAGGACGTGGTGTGTGAAAATCGGTCGGTGGGAAAATACATGTAAAAGATCCTTCGCTAACATTATTCGGGGTTTTTTCTGAGACCATGTAAGGCCTACTAATCAATATGCTGCAATGGTGTCATTAAACACACACACACACACACACTTTACTTTATATACTTTAATAGTAGGCCTATCATTGCATCACGTAGTTTAATTCATATCATTTCAATATTGTGTCATAATTCTCATGTTCAATAAACTGACCATTAACCAAACTCGAGGACACTTGGAACCTATTTGCGTTATGGCGTGAAGGGTTATCAATTTCAAGCTCCAGTGACAACAAAATGATTTTAAGGAAAATTGGCAAAATTAATGTCGTTCTTTCGTCCCACTGATGACCACTTTAAAGCGATATGCGTCTGACAATAATAAATGACACGCGTTACTTTGATGGAGTTGAGTAAGTTGATAGCCAATTTATTTTCAAGTCGATTAAATTACGAACGTATCGGAGGATACTGAAATAGAAAGTTGTTAATTCCAGGATTGTGGCGAGGAGTTAACGCGGGATCTATATAAACATGTAAATAACATGTGAAATAGAACACTTGCTGACGTTTGGTTGAGCTATATAGTTGACCACACTGGTTTACTTACAGGTAAGAATTATATATAATTATGCATGTGGCAATAGTGACCAGTTTTATGTGTTTCACATGAATAACTAAATTTGTTATATTTTGTCGTCACATATCAATAATTCTAGTTTCGTATTAAACAAAATATTATTACTAATTTAGTACTTTAATTAAAATACTGTATGTAGCATATTTAATTTTTGTCGTAATTCAAGGTAATTTAGGTTTTTCACATTTGAATATTAATACTAATATTAATTACTAGTCTTGAAAATGAATCTGTAAAACAATAATGGAAAAAAACGTTCCCACAAATATTACCATAAAAGGTGGGTTTTTTTTTTTATTGTTTCTGGTATTCATGGACCTATGAAATAACATTAAAAATATATCAAAAGAGAGCTGTTAAAACTGGACAAAGATGGCCGTTTCTGATTTTATACTGTAAAATGAATTCAAATTAATTTAAATGACTGTTTATACCAGGCAAATGTTTAACAAATATGTCTAAGATAATTTGTAATGCTTCTATGGGCCGATTTCTCGTCACAGGTTTAACCTGATCGCCGGATTAAACATTTTTTTATTTATCGAATTGTTCGTAATATGATTTGCATTCCCAGTGGACTTGGGTTACTTTTACACCAGTTTAAACCTAACGGTCGGTTAAAACCAGCTGTTTAGCCTTGTTTAATCAGAGTTTAAAACGGCGATCAGGTTTAAACCGGTGACGAGAAATCGGCCCTATATGTATAGTGGAGGTCTTTAAAATAGGCATGAACTTAATTTCTCATTGCATGTGACCAATAACAATCAAGGAAACCTAAATATTTATTAAAAATCGACAAATAATACCAAATCAATTTTGATTGAAAAAAAGGCACATAAGTTTATTGGATCACTTTTAACATTAAATTTCATGAAATTAATGAAGCTTTTTGTGAATATCTTGAAGAACATTTTAGAAAAATTCAGACAAAAACGGCTAAAATTAATTTTCGCAGTCTGTTTTACATTCGTAGCAATGAAAGAATAGATTAAAAATAGCAATAACCATGATCAACTATGACCTTTTTTTTTACTGGTAAACCATTTCAGCAGTTGATACATTCCGCTTGGTATTAAAGAAAATTTGCCTTTAGATTCGTAAGCCTATGTTTTCAGTATGTTATCAGTTTTACAGTAGATTTCCATATCAATTATGTAATACATGTATGCCTACATGTATGTCAGCATACATGTAAACATAGAATTTTGTTTTTGTTTTTTGTTTTTGTTGTTGTTTAACGACATCACAGCGCAAAAAAAGACATCGGTTATTTGGTGTTAATACATGTATAAGTAAAATATTACAGATGGCGTAATTGAAGTGTCATCAAATTGTTTTCTTTTGAATAACAACAGTTCATCAATTTGTGATTTAGGATTGGTCGCATACAAATTATGTTCGATGATGAGATCAAACTTGCGTGTATTTTGTTTGCACGACGCGTGCATGGTCGCTCATAAATTTTTTAATCCTTTTACAGTATGTGTATTGCAAATACATGTACTATGTTCTTGTATTGGCTAAGATGCCAGTACAGGGGCGGTACAATGTTAAAATAGTGGTACGGCCAGAGGTAGCCGAAGTAAATCTCGAACCCAGCGTCTTAAGGATACAAGTATTCTATGCAGTGACGTCGGAGCGTTTTTTAAGTGAGGCGGGGAGGGGAGGGGGAGGGGGCACTACTCATGATCGTTATTAAGCAAGGCTAACTATGCTTGAATTTGATAGAAAAAACACACACAAAATTAAAAAGGGTGGTGGTAGGGGGGTTATTCCGTCAATTAACATTAGGCCTACATTCATTGTGATTTTGTTTGTAAAATCATCTGATCTTGTTATTCACGTTTAGCTTCCAAACGCAATTAATTTCACATTCAAACTAATTTAAGGTATTCACAGAGTGACACCCAAAACGCACCCAAGTCACAAAACCCGTTCAATTTCCTTTCAGACTAACCGTCAAATCCTTCGGTCACCATGAGGAAGACAACATCGTTTTTCCTTCTGGTGTCTACCTACATGCTTCTGCTTCATGGAATACGACCTGAGCACGCCCACACTCCAGTATCAGGAGAGATTCCAACCGTTACATTGTCTGTGACTGACAGCAACAAGGATGAACAGATCAAAATACCCGAGCCGCCACCAGATATGAATTGCAAGAATTCCAAATTAGTCCATGCCGAATGTCCAAACAATGATGACACGAAAACTAAAAATGACAAACACAACAACGAAACATCACATGCATATAGTATAGATATGTCTTCTCAAATACACCTTACCAACAAACAACAAAAAAGTAAAATTATTTCGGTAAAAAGACGACAGGCAGACACAAGACGTGCCGACACAAGACGTGCAGACATAAGACGTGCAGACATAAGACGTGCAGATATAAGACATGCAGATATAAGATGTGATGAACGTAGATCTGTATCTATGGAAAGACAGGCCGAAATAAGACGTGCAGACACAAGACGTGCAGACATAAGACGTGCAGACACAAGACGTGCAGACATAAGACGTGCAGACACAAGACGTGATGAACGTAGATCTGTATCTATGGAAAGACGTGCAGACATGGGACGTGCAGACATAAGACGTGCAGACATAAGACGTGCAGACATAAGACGTGCAGACATAAGACGTGCAGACATACGACGTGCAGACACACGACGTGATGAACGTAGATCTGTATCTATGGAAAGACGTGCAGACATAAGACGTGCCGACATAACACGTGCAGACACAAGACGTGATGAACGTAGATCTGTATCTATGGAAAGACGTGCAGACATGGGACGTGATGAACGTAGATCTGTATCTATGGAAAGACGTGCAGACATGGGACGTGATGATCGTATATTGAAGTATGTTCCTCTCTTAAACAACGAACTCTATTTACATCACACAAAGCAGGAAGAGGACTCTCCTGTTATGGACCCGACTGCAGGTGATCAAGACGATATGGGATATTTCAAGATGGCTGCTGATGATGACTTTATTCAGGGTTCACTGTTAGACGGATCAAACATGATGGGGCTCACTCGAAAACAGCATGTCATGCAGAGCACTATTTGGTGAGGAATAAACAATGTTTAGTGATAGATGTTCTCTTATAACGATTTGAGCGAATTCCTTGTTATTTCATCTTTTCAGTACATATATAGAAGGTAATATGATTTTACTTTTGTTTCACTATTTAATTGCGTGTGTATTCTTCAAATGTGGATGGCTGATTCTCTGACGTTTGTATTGATATTTTTGTAATATTACAATATTGCTATAAAAACTCCATCACAATTATCATCATCTTCTTCTTCATCATCATCATCATCAGCAGCAGCAGCAGCAGCAGCAGCACCACCACCATCATCATCATCATCATTATCATGATCATCATCCATCAATATCGTCGTCATCACCATCATCCAACAACATCGTCATCATTATCATTATTACTGTTTCTATTTACAGGTCTATGGATATGGCCACAATCAGTCGAACTCTGGTCCTTGGAATTGGTGTATTTCTTGCCAAAGGAAAACTTGCAATGAACGTTTTCTGACATAACACAATGAGTTGATGCACTTCCTCACAAGCGAGTCGGATGCACATACTTACTATACACTGCTCCATTTGCTCGCCGCGGAAAGAAACGTTATTCAATAGAAATAACTTGTATATTATTTAAGTTCTGTGTTAAATGTCTTTGATCTGTGTTATAAAACGATTATCTCTTTGTTTTAAGCACAGCACCATAACTGCAGACCAACATGGGAAGATATATAGTTAAACATGAAAGAAACATTTGCTGTAAATGGCACCTTTGAAAATTATCGGCTTGTGGAATATTGGCAATGACACATTATATTGTTTTGTTGTTTTGTACATATTATTATAATTAATTAATTTAAACATGAAGATCATAAATTATCATAATTATAACATTCTATTGTGAAAAGTGTTGCTTTGTCATTGAATTGGCGGGTCAGAACAGGACCAGAACGAGCGTTGCCAGGCCCAGAACGAGCGTTGCCAGGCCCAGAACGAGCATTGCCAGGCCCAGAACGAGCGTTGTCAGGCCCAGATCGAGCGTTACTTCTTTGTTATTCTTGGGAGCGGGGTGTAACTCAGATCAAGAGCATCCGCCTGAGGTTCGATAGGCCGACGGATCGATTATCCTCAATGGACCCGTTGGATTATTTCACGTTCCAACCAGTGATCCACGACTGGTCTAGCAAAGGGAATGGTGTGTGCTTTTCTGTGTGGGAACGTGCACATAAAAGATCCCTTGCCTATGTCGTAGAAGCGGGTTTCCTCTATGACCAAGTGTCGACATAACCGTGATTTTGACATCTGATTAATAATCAATGTGTTCCAGTTGTGTCGTTAAACAAACAAACTTTGTATTTTTGATTATTCTTACTCGTTCCTGTACTGCTGTAGTCATTGAAGCACTACTTTGTTTCACACCCGATTATACAAGATACAGACACTTCACTGGCTATTGGATGTTAAACATATAGTTATGTCGACACGTAGTATCAGATGAAACCTGTTGATGTATTTGTTTCTTTTCCTTTTTAACGCCATAATATAGGGGTGCCAAAACATACACTGAAGCTGTGTTCAATCAAAAACAACAACACATTATCTCAATGTTGCTACTTTTATTAAATTACCTTTTTCATAATACAAAACATATAAATAATTATTTTAGTTACTGTTTAATAACAAGTCAAGAGACTATTGTTAATCAATTCGATTCATTTGTTTATTGACATTGAGATATACAGCTCATCTGTACAAACAAATTACATATACAATATAGTTACATGTATACATGTACAGGAGAAACAAGAACACAAGCAAACAATACATACACAGTCATACATATAAAAATTGGTATCATATTATCGGAAAATGCATCAAAACAATTCTTTTCTTACATTATCTGCTTTGTAAAGAAATATTCTTAAATTACATAATTGTTTTCTATTATCTGTATTAAACAACTGCATTAATTTAAAAGACAACGGCTTCCTCCAATAATAGGACTTTATATAGTGTTCTTAAATTTGAGTATAGACGTTTTAAAATAACCATCATGTTGTTCCGAACAACTTGTCCGTGTGTCTGTTCCGGTGTACCAGCTCCCACTTCTTCATCCACGGCCCTTGGATAGTCGTATCAAATTCTTCATCTTCGTTCTTCTGCAAGGAAAATAGTAATCAGCTAGAAATCTCTTTATTGTTCATTTCGAATACACATCTATCGTGTTTATGAGCGATTTATGGTATTTGTCCCGTCCGCAACGATTGATTTTCATCATTCATTTTTGGTTAGTTAAGACAAAACACTATGTTGGTAGATAATTCAACTGTTAGGAATTTCAATTTGCAATACAAAAAGATTTATGGAATTTGATAATATTTGCATTTATTTACATAACAAAGAAAAACAATCGTTGCGGACGGGACATATACCATGGAATCGCCCTTATAAGGAATAAAATATACATTGTACTTCAGTGGAATTATTTATATGACCGTTAATAATTATGTGAACTGACCGTAGACGTAAGGAATGGAACTTTACTATTGCATGGGAGGTGGGGGATGATAAATTTCTGAATGAAAATTAAAATGAAAATTAAGATATTGCCTTAGAAATTGAAAAATATTTTAGATTTTGCGATAAAAAAAACACAGATAACACGTTTTTATACTGAAACATGTAATAAATATTTTGTTTGCCTTGTAACATCCAACCTTTTCTTGCAGGGTGCGTGCACGCGTACATGCGTGCATGCGGGCGCGTGCGTGTGTGTGTGTTGAGGGGTGGGGTGGGGTGAGTAAAGCTTCAGACGTCTATGTTGTCTACTGTAGAGTTATGGGAATACGTACCGGTACTATTAGACAGGGCCCACACAAGACAAAACTGCTTTCTTTTCCGGTCAAAGTTATCTCAGTGGTTCCATCATCTATAGCCTATGCCCTTTGAAATTAGCTTCTGGGCCACCCTGGATTTGGCCTCAAATCCAAGATGGCC
>JAUTCZ010057338.1:0-10254 GCA_032273805.1 Melanodrymia brightae | reverse complement strand
CGGAGAAAAAAGGCGATAGTTTATTGCGAATACAAATAAAACCGGCAACCGGGTTCGAAAAACAATGCTGGTACTTCGTATACGTTGTATTAATAATACGTACGCACCAAACGAACAGCGTATAGCGTGTTTTATTACTTTGGCTCTTTAATGAGGTGAAGGGAAGTAACTCTTTGCAGAAAGTTGTAAAAACATGCAACTTCTTGAAATGATTTCAGATATTGTCACCTTATCAAACATTGCATATATTTCAGTAATCATATCATTATTATTGGCATTGCTATCATACCTGGTTGATAATTAGCACAGTTCCCTTTCTGTAAAGTTCTGGCATGTTGTTGTAGTTGATGTTGAAATCAGAATATAAAAGTTCATTCTTATCACTCGACAAAGTTCCCTTCAGTCGTTCCTGCGACTGAGCTGGGGTCAGTCCACGCTCCTGTACCAACTTCCAGAAACATGTGTTATACAGATTGTTGATGTGACCTACAAAAACAATCGGATTCAGTGGGTCGACATGTAGTCATATTCTTCTTTCAAGTTGTACATTGATGCTACAACATGGTTAATATGCTAACATTACTATTATGTTAAACTTACTACCTTTTAGCTACTATTCTCAGTAATAATTATTTTGTCAAAAATATAAGATGCTATCAAAGGCCATCAATTAAATTTTTCATACGATTGCCATCCAACAGTGTATTCATGTAACACATCTTATCTGGTTAAATGTGAATCACTGTATACATGTGTATGTAGTTATTGGTAAACATGTTTATGTGGCCAACTCTATTAAACAGCCACCTATCTAATAAAGCTGTCTCAGAGTATGTAATGCATGAAATTACTGATGCATATCTCGGACGGGATGCATTCTATGGCTATGCAGCGCCGAAGAACACTTTAATCAATAATTTTGAGGTTATTTATGCTGGTAATGCAGAAAGAAGATGACTGTTATGAGAACTAATTGTGTGTATCTGTGAACTTACAGTCCGCTTGTCTCCAGCTGAGATAGTCTCGTAGATTGTCGTCAGTCGGGTACAGAACTATCCGTGCATCAAACGTTGGGGGATACTGCAGTGGCTGTGTGCTGAAGAACCGATGCCAGTTCATCACAAACGATGACGAGAATAGACTGACGATATTCGTCATAATCTTACTGAAACAATAAAATATGTTTATTTAACGATACCACTGGAACGTATTGAATTAAGCGGTTTTTGGATGTGTATGTTTATATATAGAAACTTGCAATATTGTGGGATACTACCACTTAACCTACATTTGAGCACACACACACCCTTCTCCGGTGCTACATCATTCTATCAGTTTACCTCAATTTCACACGCAGAAAACATTAAGCGATGACATGAAGTCACAAGTTTTCAGCAACTGCCAAATTTCAATCAATTTCAGTATTACCAATTACTCCAGTTTTAAAATCACACTATGTCCCGAGCTTCAAACAACCTCCATCTCTCCCATATCTTCTTTCCCGTATGGGTAATAAAAGTATTCTGTTAATTTGGTCATTCTCATGGATCAGTTCTAGATGGAATTGACTTTATATATACAATACCTGGCTCGGCGGTTATAGAGAGTTGAATTCTTGCGGAAGATGAAGCTGTATTCATCGCTCTGACCGTACGCCAGAATGCAGTCTTTGAAGTCATCCATCACACTCTGAGCTGCACGAGTCATCAAACCCAGCGCACGCTCGTCATTCGGTTTCACGAAGTGATGCAAGTCACAAAACCTAAAACAAAAGATATTGAATACAGAACATGTAAACTTAAGTGGTGTAACTATTACAGTATTCTTACACTTGTAAGACCATAAAATTTAAGGAAATTTCCATTATTTTATGACACAAAACCAAAAATAATTCTGGCTATGTTTGGTGAAAAATTTTCTAGGACATTTCCAATAACATCATGATTCCAGGCCTGGATTGTAAATCAAATTCCAGGACTAGTTTTCCAGGAGTCATGTAAGAACCTTGTATTATAAAAATACATCAGGAAATTGTTTATCCTATTTTCTATTAAAAACCTATTAACTGCCTTGAAGCAAAGGTGTTACATTAGTGTTACATGTATGTACCAGTAGTACATGTACATCTGGATCATAAAATGTTAAATGCGGCTTCAACAACTGTTACAGATGAGAAGTATCGAAAAAAATAGGGTCGATAGGTCAGCATTATCCTTTTTCACTTTTATATTTTAGGTATTTTTTCGATATTCTATCATTGGAAAACCAAAACAAAATAATAATTGTTTTTGTTTTTTTGTTGAAAAAACGTTTATGGTCGGCGGCAAAAAATAGGGTCGATCGGTTGCCTCATCTTTGTGGAGCAGACATTAACAATTCAGAATATTCGAATAGTCAACAATGATGACAAGAATCAATGAATACATGTACAAAATGTACATTTATCTTGTGCATTCACCCATAACAGCATGACAAAGAATGTCATTGAGATGTATATATCAGTATATTGATAGTCTCACAGGACATTGTCTCTAAACAATTCAAACCAACAGACATTGACATTGATAGTCTCCAAAAACAAATCAAGCAGACTCATCTTGGGTAAATATTACAACAGTAATACATGTACTGTGTGTGGGATCCTTTCGACAGTGCAGTTATCTCAACAGGGTTGTTTCCAAGACTCGAAATTATAATGCACTTATGGTAATGCTGTACTAAAATTTAAAGAAACATATAGATCTATTTAAAAAAGCTACAAACATACAATTTTACATCTTTTACAGGTTTGTGGATAAACATCAAATCTACAACCAAATAGATAACTGGCAAATACATGTAACATGCCAGATACTAATTTATGAAACCATTTGTAGAAGATCAAATAACATTTATTCTCTCAAAAGTTGTTATTTTCCAAAACAACCTGAAAATGATATACGGGTGGGACACATTTCCATAGTGACTGAAATGAAATCATGGTGACAGAGATAGGGAGCTAAAACAATGACATAAAAAAATACTAGATTTAGACACCAAAAAAAGGTTTGTTTAAGATTTTATGGTGAAAAAAAAAAAGGATGGTTAGGTCTGTAACATAATTTTTTATTTAAATTGTTTCATTGATAATAAGATCATCACACTACACAAGTTCAATCTTATACCAAATACAAATTTGCTTACGTTTATTTCCAATACAAGTACATGCACTCGCTCACTCATACATCGATCGTTTATTTCAGGAAATTAATCTCATTTTAACTACATGTACACTGAGTCATCAGAGAATCAAGACAATGAAACATATTTCGTTACACCTTTCAGTCAGTCACACAAGAACGTTTTGTATTAAACTATTTGAAAGTGTTCAATAGAAAATAATAATGAAGCAGAACATGGTTGATTTAACACTCAGATTTCACAGTTCTCCAAGGCTGATTTGTTTATCTGTCACAGTGAGATATTATAATATTTATACAAGACTCTACTCAGCTAACTAATGGTTGACATGTACTACAAAGGTCCTCAGATGTCAAAACATTTGCACAGCTATTTATGATGTCTGTAAACAGTTGAATTAGCTTCAGTCAACTCTATACTAAAATATTACCGTAAGTAGTAAGTTGGTCGAAATTGAAAGTGACCAGAATAGATCTAAGGACAATAACACAAGACGTTTTGTTGAGCTCAATGTTTGCATGCAAATCACCATTAACCCCGTTTGACTGCCAGGAGATTACCAACTAAGTCACAATGTTTGTATGCTTCAATAGCATAATGGACGGAGAGAGAGAGTGGACATTTTATCATATTTATAGTGTGGCCATATTTTAGGCCAATGACCAGGAGAATCTTTAAAAAAAAACAACTGAGTAATAATTATTTAAAAGGAGAGAATAACATTAGCAGACCTGTCAACCTTGATCCGAGGCATAAAAGGAGAAAAGGCCGAAAAACAGGAGATTCATAATCATATTACAAAATAAACTCGAATTAGGGTCTTCTTGGATACCTAAACCCTTCCTACATGTAGTCACATACAAATTTTTATGACCATCCATGTATATTATTGTGGGAAAAAAAAGTTTGTTTACCACCATGCAACCACTGAAACACATTGATTATTACTCAGCAGTTATTGGATGCCAAATTCATGGTTATATCGACACTTGGCCAGAGGAAACCACCTTCTATACACAAAGTTTGATGACCCTAAATCAATTACTGTAGGAAATATCAAACTACCGGTATGCCTATGTGATTAATAATATATTTACTTGTAGTTTATAAGAGAGCGAAGCAAACTACTCTAAAGCCAAAAATAATGCCTAGTATAGTCCCTTGAAACTTTTAATACCTTCACCACCAAATGGTTTTGCTACGTTCCCTAATGGGATATATACATGTAGTTCTCCAATAGAAATTGAGCGGAGAGTAGCTCAACGGTATAGAGCGTCTGCCTATGGCTTGATGGGTCGAAGGACCGATCCTCCTCAGGGGACCCATTGGGTTATTTCCCATTTCAACCAGTGATCCACGACTGGTCCCTCAAACGCTGTAGTGGGTGCTATTCTCTCTGTGGGAAAGTGCACATGTATAGAAGATCCCTTGCTGTTATTCAAAGAAAAGTAGCCTATGTGGCGGCAGCGTGTTTCCTTTGTGACCAAGTGTCGATATAACCGTGCGTTTGACATCCAATAACTGCTGATTAATAATCAACGAGTTCCAGAGATGTGGTTAAGCAAACTTTACCAATAGAAATGTACTCAGTGGAAGAGAAACAGAAATCATTGTGGTAACCTCTGACTTAATTCAAAACTGAGCAAGCAGAACGGTTAGATCTGATGGAACAGTATTAATGTAAAACTCATCAATTTAAAGACGATCGCTCACCATTTCTCGTGACGAAAGCAGTGGAGCCAGCCACAAGACAATTAATTTGCGTATAATCGTTATAACAAGCGAAAAAACACTGTCCTTGTTCATCTACATAATTGCATACATTTATTATATGACTACAAATAACGACAGAAATGTCAAAATGTCATTATATTCCGTTAAATTGCTCCGTTTACAATATGCGCATCTCTCCCTATAAATAGCATTTTGAAAAGTTGCTACACTTTTAAGGTCACGCTATTAACTGGAGTGCAGCGTACCGAGACTCCAATGTTATTTCTACTCAGAGCGAGCTCTATGCCTCTTGTCACTTGGTGCTTATTTACCCGCGAAAAATGTGAGCGATTCTCTTTAAGTGCTGAAATGTTCTGGTAGTAAAGTAATTCCGTTTGTAAAGATCTTTCCATATACTATTTTCAGAGGCTGGGTTCAAACGCTGATCGTTATCTACAAGGATCATGGTATTTCACAGGGACTCTATCGTGGACTCAGTGTCAACTTTATTCGCATAATGCCAATGGTAGCTATGTCGTTTTCAACGTACGAGACGGTGAAACAAATCTTGGGACTTGACACTGGAGTAGATAGGTGATGGTGGGCTTCTTCTAGGCAAATTAGAGAGAGTGGTGATTTTCTCTAGGTAACGACAGAGTCAGCGTATAGGTTTTCTCTGGACAATGTGAGCCAGCTTAAAGGTTTTGTCTGGAGAATGAGTCCCTTTAATGGCTTCCTTTAGAGAATGAGTCAGCTTAATGGCTTCCTCTAAAGAATGAGTCAGCTTAACTGTGTCCTCTTAGAGAATGAGTCATCTTAATGGCTTCCTCTAGAGAATGAGTTGGCTTAATGGCTTCCTTTAGAGAATGAGTCATCTTAATGGCTTCCTCTAGAGAATGAGTCGGCTTAATGGTTTCCTCTAGAGAATGAGTCATCTTAATCGCTTCCTCTAGAGAATGAGTCATCTTAATGGCTTCCTCTATAGAATGAGTCCGCTTAATCGCTTCCTCTAGAGAATGAGTCATCTTAATGACTTCCTCTAGAGAATGAGTCAGCTTAATGGCTTCCTCTAGAGAGTGAGTCAGCTTAATGGCTTCCTCTAGAGAATAAGTCAGCTTAATGGCTTCCTCTAGAGAATGAGTCATCTTAGTGGTTTCCTCTAGAGAATGAGTCAGCTTAATGGCTTCCTCTAGAGAATGAGTCATCTTAATGGTTTCCTCTAGAGAATGAGTCCGCTTAATGGCTTCCTCTAGAGAATGAGTCATCTTAATCGCTTCCTCTAGAGAATGAGTCATCTTAATGGTTTCCTCTAGAGAATGAGTCAGCTTAATGGCTTCCTCTAGAGAATAAGTCAGCTTAATGGCTTCCTCTAGAGAATGAGTCAGCTTAATGGTTTCCTCTAGAGAATGAGTCAGCTTAATGGCTTCCTCTAGAGAATGAGTGCTTAATAGCTTCCTCTAGAGAATGAGTGCTTAATAGCTTCCTCTAGAGAATGAGTGCTTAATCGCTTCCTCTAGAGAATGAGTCTGCTTAATGGCTTCCCCTAGAGAACTGGAGAGTTGGTTTGATGGTGTCTTCTAGCTTACAAGCTATTCACTTCTTTGCCAATTGCTTGAAATTCAGTTATGTCTCATAATGGATATATGTATTAAGTTTTAACTTAATTTACAAAACTAATGTTGAATGCATTTGATAACCTATATTAGCAACAGCTGATCTCACGTGAATGATATCCACTTGTCCAACCATTCTCCCATGATCTGAATGTTACATATACCAATTTTTGAGGTACAGAATCTTTTAAGAATTGAATGATCATGACAGAAATTTAATCAAAATAGGGTCACATAAAAACCAATATGTACCTTACATTCCTGAATAATGTTGTTATATGGTCAATTACTGTTCCTGAATGTCTAGAAACTATAATTACAATAATGCTTTTAATGCTTTTAAAACAGCCAAGTACGTAATACAGAGTTTTGCAATATTTGTTGTTAAAGGATGTGAATGCAACCAAGTTTAAATTCTCTAATTGTTAGGACTCGAC
This sequence comes from Melanodrymia brightae, assembly GCA_032273805.1. Taxonomy (NCBI): domain Eukaryota; kingdom Metazoa; phylum Mollusca; class Gastropoda; order Neomphalida; family Peltospiridae; genus Melanodrymia; species Melanodrymia brightae. Next base: position 3,311 of record JAUTCZ010057338.1, on the reverse strand, counting down.
TTTTGCAAGTTTTAATGAAGAAGTTTAGTTTGGAAAAAAGACATTATTATGTCATTATACACTTTGATAGCACGAGTTGGCAGAGGACAACAAAAATAATACGCTTGATTTGTGTGAAATAATACGCTTGATTTGTGTGAAAAAGATTTCGAGGGAATAGTGGTATGCATGATTTGTGTGAACAATCTGTTGATAATGCATGACTTGCAGCATTGGTTGTGTTTGTTATTTTTATTTCTATAATTACGTGTGCAATATATGGTATTTTATTCTCTCTATAATTTTGACTTAATAAAAATAGATTACAATCTCAATTTGTTCTGAAAGCCACATTTCCATACCTGGAAACAACAGAAACAAGATTGTTATGAGAATATGTTTTTTTAATGCATTCAATACATAGTGGACAATTCAAGACAATCGGGCTTTGCTGAAATTCAAAACATTTCGTCAAATTTTAAAAAGTATTTTAAAATTATTCCAAGAACAGAATTTTTTTAGTGCATATTTCAAGGTGTCCTAATTATAGAGAAAATACAGTATACTTGATTTGTGTCAGTATTTACAAAAATATTGATGCTTTATTTATTTCTCAATATTTTTGTAAAAAATAGTTTACTTGATTTGTTTCAAGGCTTGTGAAACTAATATTCAGTATTTTTTCAACCACATTGGTTGACTATAATTATTTCTGCTGCCATATCTGTGTTAATTGTTAATGTGACTGTTAATCATACATGAACATGCATAATGTGGAAGGAATTAATTTTGCAGCTGTATTATATTATTTTCGTAATTTATTATACATGTATATAATTAGGTGAAGGATAAATATCGGGGAAAATGTTGGTTATCAAAAATATTATGAACGACGAGCAAAGCCAGTGTGTTATTATTTTTATTTTATTTTAATTTTTTTGATAATCAACACTTTTGACTTGTTTATCCGAGATGTATAATCGCAGGGTTTCCATTTGAATCAGATTTAATTCAGGATGATTTCCTGTTTACGCAAATCACTTCGTATTCCGGTGTTGAATTTGATTGCAGTAAATTAATTTTTGTGTCTGTAATTCATGTGTATAGTTATTGACAACGACTGATTTTATTGATGCTGGAAGGTGTAAAACATAAGTTAGAATAATAAACACCAAAAATAGAATGACGTCCGTTTCGGTCCCTGGGCCGGGCTCCGGCGCTCCTTCAGTGCTGCCAGTCACGTATGAGTATCCCCCCCTTCTCCCCCCACAAACTTTCCTGTCGTGGACAGAAGGGCTGGCCGAGGTCAGAACTCGTGCCCACGGTAGGTGTCCGCTATAACAGCTTGCTCTGAATGTAGACGTTAAACATCTTGACCTGACCTGAATGACTTTGGTGGAATTATTTATTGATAAAAGAAGAACATTGTATATATTTCCACTCACTGTGTTCCACTGATAGTATTACAAAGTTGATATAAAATATAATCTTGATCTCATGTAAAATGATTGAATTCTATTGGTTGTTTACTCTAAGATAAAACCCCTATATACATGTACTGCGTAGGTGGAGTCAAATTCTCAAATACTTCGATTGTAAATTTGGACCGTTTCCTGTCTTCTCGATTAACACGGAACCCATAATAAACTAATATTAACAGTTACCATCACTTCAGTGAAACTATAATAACCATTTTCTCAAGATTTTGTCAAAAGTTTGAGCATTAAATGAACAATATACTGATGACAGATATTTAATCCATTTTTATTTTTTTAGTTGATTTGTTTTGCTATTACTTTATTTTATGTTAGTAATTTTAGCAAAAAATTAATGTTTAATATTTAGTGATTATGTGTTATATTTATTATTGGCATTTAATGTATCTTAATACATGATAAGAACATATTCTTTTTAAACCTTTATATGATTTATTAATAATAGTTTGATCAGTTGCAATTTAAATCTTTTATTAATAATATATTTTTAAAGATTGTTTTAACCTGAACTACTATGCTTTTATGATTTTTGACAATTTTTGTGCTTTCACATTACATTATACTCAATTATGTAAAGAATTATAAAATGTAGTACATTTGTTAGAATGTAGATGTTTCTTTTTTCTTATTTACTAGTATACTAATTATTATATATATTTCGTGTGTCTCGTGTGTACTGTTGCCTGTATACTGTATATATTATAATTAAACGTCTTATTCTGTTTAAATCAATATCTCTGTCACCCAGAAATCTGTGAAAACAAGATAGATTTTATAGTCAACGTATCATATATATACAGTGTATCATTAATGTCTTCTTATTAAAATTATTTGCAGAAGCACTTAAAAATGATTAAGTTTAACTGGTTTATTTGACAAAAAGAATACCTGTACGTTTTTCTCTTATGATTTTTCAGTGTCTACATAAATAGATGTTGTCCATTGAAGTCATTTCCCAGCAAGATGCATTGCTTGTAGATCTATACAGTAAAATGTCTGGAAACTGAACCCAGAAGTCGCTTACAATGAAACGTTTTCACTGTTCCATTTTATAAAATTCATATTAGTTAACCCTTGGAAAATGAACACCCTTGCAAATATTTTACTAGTGTAAAAAGTTTGCTTTAGTGAGGTTTCTTTGTACATAATTATAATTTCCTTCAATTGAGTACATCATTATTTTTTCAATGTATGAAAGTATGAGAATGGAATTAACTATTTGTGCTTTTCATTACATGTATATGTATAGAGGATACTCCCCAAGTGTTGTGATATAATAAGTACACGTTTACGAATTGATAGAAGTATTAAATCCAAGAATTGCCGAAGATTTTTATAGTTTTATCAACAAGTGCTGATATGTATTGTTTATACATGTATCAATCTCAGAAATATGACCAGGGCATTAAGCATTCATTCTTCAGTTTGTGTGCACAGTTAATTGTTCAATTGATTACTTTTAAATTTAACCCAAACCACCCCCCCCCCCCCCACCCCCCACACCAAACCCCCAATAATGGTTATTCATTGTCTGAAGATGATTATATGAAGATGAATTTAATTATAAATGTAATATCTTGTACTAACTACAACTCCTAAGTTTACATGCATGACGGTTGATGACACATAACACACCAGGGGCGGGTTTAATGGAGAGGTTATAACGTCACTTGCAACAGCGTTAGGCATGACATTACACTACAATAGCGTAAATGACAATATCTGAGGACAATGAAGCGGTCACAGTGGTCAATTTAGTATCGTGGCCGCTATTATCGATACACACAACTGTGGTAGCGCAATTGTTAGGACAATGTTACGCTATCGTTGCGTTAA
>JAUTCZ010057327.1:0-10254 GCA_032273805.1 Melanodrymia brightae | reverse complement strand
TCTACAACATTACTTTTGTACGTACAGTGCGCGCGTTATAGCTTAACTATCACGGATCATGGGTCCTCGATGGTACCCATTGAGCCTGGTGGTGCACTCACTCTGGGTTGGAGTCGGAAGTGAGATCCATGAGCGGGATTCGAACACTGTTCCTACCAGCCTGTAGGTCGAAGCGTTAACCACTACACCACGGAGGCAGGTTGTATTCTTAATTTTGTATCAAGAGTTATCTTCTCTGTACAGGTAAATTTTACTTCCTGGTTTCAACACCGCTGCTTTTCAGTTCGCTCCGCAAACATATCTATACGCTATCGCTTTTACGACAAAAGGCTGTTACCAGTCCAGTGTCATTTTCCAAGTGCTATTTTTATTACACACATTTCGAAATCTATGTAAATAATTATTGCGAAACAAATTTTACTTTGCAAGATGTAAAAATTGTCTTCAATGTGTTCATACAGTATTTGGTAAGTTTAGGTTTTAGTTGTATTGCCTGTCATTTAGTTTTGAATGATAAAACTTCAGGAATCTGAGTTGGCCCAGGGGCAGGGGCAGGGCTCTCGCATTACGAGTCGCAAGTTACGAAATACATTTCTCAAACTGTTTTAATCAGAAATGATTATTAATGAAGCCTTCAGTAAAGGCAGTGGTATAAGAATTCGGTAACAATTGAGCCAAAATATGGGGTGGGGGGACATTTGGATATCTGTGAAATGATTAGATTATGTTATGCATAAGCGTCCGCCTGAGGTTCGATAGGTCCAAGGATCGATCCTACTAATTGGATTCGTTGGGTTATTTCCTCTTCCCAACCAGTCATCCAAGGCTGGTCCATCAAATGCCATGGTGTGTGCTATCCTGTCTGTGGGAAAGTACACATAAAAGATCTCTTGCTGCTATTTGAAGAAGAGTACCGTACACTATGCGGTGGCAACAGGTTTCCTCTGTGACCAAGTGTCGATATAGCCAAGTGTTTGACATCCAATAACCACTGATTAATAATCAATGTGTCCAGTGGCAGGGGTGCAGAAAGTACTTGCCAAATGAGAGTAAAAATTCTGACGGACGAGTTAAAAAAAGCAACTACCAATCCGACAGGCGATCTGTATTTTTCTCACTGACAGTAAAAAAAAATCTTTTTTGCGTCGAATAGGGCTATTACAATAAAAATTGATGTTAACATGATTTGTTTTCAATGGATGATCATTTGAGGTGAAGTGTATATTATAATAATTATTTGTTTTAAAATTATATATTGTTCTATAGGCTGGCGGACTAGTCGAAATTCTGACGGGCTAGTAAATTTTCGTTGGTTCTGGCCCGGCGGGCTACTGAAAAATTCTCAATTTCTGCACCCCTGGTAATAAATATTGTTTAAACTAACACTACAATTGAGAGTGAATGAATACAATGCTATATCTAAAGCTGACTGACGTGATTCTAACTTGATTCGTTTCAGGTGTTGGAAGAAGAGAATCACGGTTTGTCTATCAAAGTTCAGGATTTTCAAAGACTCCTTCAGGATTGTCGTCTCACGAGGGACACGGAAAACCGCGACATTCTGTCCCTACAAGACACACTGGGCACTAAAATCACTGAACTTTATGAGCTGCATGAGCAAATAGTCTCCACTGTGAAAAAAGAATCACAAAGCTAGTGATTAGTGATTGTTTACACTGAAGATGAATCATAAAGCTGTACTAGTGATTGTACAGTGAAGATGAATCACAAAGCTGTATGAGTGATTAGTGATTGTTTACACTGAAGATGAATCACAAAGCTGTACTAGTGATTATTTACACTGAAGATGAATCACAAAGCTGTACTAGTGATTAGCGGTTGTACAGTGAAAATGAATCACAATGCTGTATTAGTGATTGTACAGTGAAGATGAATGACAAAGCTGTACTAGTGATTAGCGGTTGTACAGTGAAAATGAATCACAACGCTGTACTAGTGATTAGTGATTATTTACATTGAAGATGAATCACAAAGTTGTTCTAGTGATTGTACAGTGAAGATGAATCACAAAGCTGTACTAGTGATTATTTACACTGAAGATGAATCACAAAGCTGTACTAGTGATTATTTACACTGAAGATGAATCTCAAAGCTGTACTAGTGATTAGCGGTTGTACAGTGAAAATGAATCACAACGCTGTATTAGTGATCAACGATTGTACAGTGAAGATGAATCACAAAGCTGTACTAGTGATTAGTGATTGTACAGTGCAGATGAATCACAAAGCTGTACTAGTGATTAGTGATTGTACAGTGTGTACACGTCTCAGACTATTCCCTCCATGTTCTTGTATTTTGTGTTGACGGAGACTGCTGTACGCGATGGACCAGAACGGGTTTTATATCGGGTGTAGTAGTATACACGATCATCATCCAATCCATAAAACTTCACTCTACATGCTGATCATCTTTGGTTGGAACCTCACAAACACATTTTTAATTAGTTTATTTATTTGGAGTTCATATTACATTGCATGGTATTTATACATTGTACTTAAGTTGGTGTTATTACAACCCGACTATCTCACTTTCACCTGATTATATATTCATGAGTTGGTGTTACTTATAGCTCCGCCTTCAGCCCACTTTCACCTGATTATATATTCATGAGTTGGTGTTACTTATAGCTCCGCCTTCAGCTCACTTTCATCTGATTATATATTCATGAGTTGGTGGTGTTACTTATAGCTCCGCCTTCAGCTCACTTTCATCTGATTATATATTCATGAATTGGTGTTACTTTGAGCTCCGCCTCCAGCACACATTCATCTGATTATATATTCATGAGTTGGTGTTACTTATAGCTCAACCTCCAGCCCACATTCATGAGTTTGTGTTTAAAAATTGAAGTTACTTTTTCTAATTGATCAATATTCATTTGGCTTACTACCATCTCATTATTTATTCACGATTTGATGTTATTTGGAGCTCTACCTTCAAGTCATATTCATCTAATTATATATTCATGAGTTGTTATTTACAGCTCCACTATATGAATATTTATATATAATTATATATGTTCATAGGGATGTGTTATTGGAGCCCCACAATTGATGGTTGTGTATTACAATATTTTATTAATTTCTATTTAAACCATTTTCAATTCTCTATGATTTGATTATCATAATTATAAAGTGCTCGATTGTGCATGATCAAGAACTAATTTAATTTTCACAATATATTTGTGCATGTATTTTTTTATCATTTATAACTTTCATTATTCAAGAACTAAACATTTAGTTTTCTATTTTTTTATATTATGTTAATAAGAATTATGTATTATTTACAATTTATTTATTATTTGACAGACGTTTATAGTGTATGACTAAAGCCCGCTTTCCATTAACACGAAAACGTGCGCGATTTTATCGATATAGTGCATTTGCATTGTACCGTTTCCATATACGCGATTTCAATGTAAATGCACTATATCGATAAAATCGCGCGCTTTTTCGCGTGCGAAATCGCGTTAATGGAAAGCGGGCCTTACACGGCCAAAAGACGGCAGTATAAATATACTTTATAATGCAATGACATGCTTTGCACACCATAATTCCAGATAACATGTGAAAATGCCTCTGGACAAATTCGATTAGTTTGTTACGAAACGGAAGTAATATATTTGACTTCAACAACCCCCAATCGTTCCTACCCCCAATTCAGGGCCTGTGATTTTAGGCTTTTCAAAATGAATTAGTTATAACTTATTTTCGTTCTTATATCCAAATTAAGGTTCAAACACGCCTGTCCTGAACACGCAGTCCGGCTGTCTCGACTGCCCGGTCGGGACAGACGTTAGTGTTAGTATGATATAGGAAACCCCCTACTCCTATTTGACAAGTAGCAATGGATCTTTTATATGCTCTTGTCCATAGACAGGATAGTACATACCACAACATTTATTACACCAATTGTGGACACTGGTTGGTGTAAGTATTAATACACCTACCCATTGTGCCTTGCGAAGCACTCACTCTGGGTTGGAGCCGGTGACATGTGCCATGAATGGAATACGAACCGAGCACCTACCGTCCAGTATTAAATTTACCATATTCAGACACCCAATAGCCGATGTATTTTTTCGTGTTGTAGGTGTCGTAAAACATTCATTCATTCATTCATTCCGAAGCGTTAACCTCTGCGCTGTGAATACCATTGGACACAAATCATACACATACATGTGATCTTAGCATTACTCATGTTCAATGACAAAGAGCATTGTTTGCATTTGTTTCTTGTTAATGTAAACACAAACTAACGCGCAAGGCGACAAATCGTGGACGTGTGGAAATGATAAACTGGGACCTATTCTCATTGCAATGCAGCTTGCATGGCCAGGCGTATGAATACCACTGTTATAGTGTTAGCGGCGGCTTCTGTGAGAAATTTCACACGAGCACTAACTCTTAATTTAGAGTGTGTACCCAGAATAATGCATTGATCATATCGACACATTGTTTAGCACTCTTTGAAATGCAGTATGTCAAATAACTCTTGCTTTACGGAACTGGATATTATTGAGAACAGAACTATATTTTGAACGCGACCCACAAGGGAGACAGGTTTTTAATTTTAAAGCCACAATGGCTAGTTTTAAGACGAATGCCACCGTGTTTGCGCAGCTAATGCTTTTTGTGAAGTATTTCTGGCTTATGGAGATTATTTCAAATTAACATTTACTTACATTTTATTTCTTACAATATCGATATTATGTATATTCAATATGTTTCTGGTAATTCTAATGGTCATAATGTAGCTACTTGTGCCTAAAATTATTTATCTCATGCCAAATTATTGCAGGCAAAAGTCAAAGTACCATAATACAAGCGCAATGGATATACATAGGGCCTACATTTATATTGTAAGCAATAAGATGTAAGTAAATGTTTAATTTAATCATTTAAAAAAAATACTCCATGAGCCAGAGAAACCGTCCGAAACAATATCATAATCGGTGTAAAAGGAATAGTAGCCAGTAGGAATCTAGGTCCGAAACTATGTATAATACATCTAGCCCTTAGTCCAAACTAGACTTACATACATAGCATAGTTTTATTATGTGTTTTCTTACATTAACGCTAGGACTTGTAGGTAATAACTAGTTTTATACATAAGGCTATTAAATTTGGTTCATTCCGTAAAGATTTATTTTATTATTTAATCCATTTTATTACGATATTAACGGACTTGCATTCCTGTCGGACTTGTGTTCCTTTTACACCGGAGTAATCGAACATTTCCAGTTTCCAAACAGTGTGCAGATTGTTTTTAGGAATTTCCTTCATAAACGAACGTATAGTTTTTATATATTTTAAAAACGTATAATATCGTTTATTTTTTAAAATAAAATGGTCCATTAAGGGCCAATTGTGTCCGCACATCCACTTCGGCAGAACTAAAACAATTTAAGAGCGTCCAGACATTATTATTTGCGATATCAAATACGATTTATATTATTTAAAGTAATTAGTATCTCTCTCCCTCCCTCCCTCCCTCCCTCCCTCTCGCACGCACGCACGCACGCACGCACGCACGCACGCACGCACTCTCCCCCCTCTCGCTATCCTCCCCCCTCTCCGTCAACAAAATATTATCTATTCTCAATCTGTTATTCTAGTGATTATTCGCTTATAGGTTTAACAACGGAATTCGCAGAGCCGTAGCAGACCGTGCCCCTGAGGAGAAAATAATAATAAAAATAAAAAACTCGAAGAAGCCGGTTCGACTGCCACGTTTGCAAGTTGTGTACTTACACATGTTAATAATTTACAAACACTGTCCATGCGGAACACCATGTCTATAGAACATGGCACAGCTTTGGGTGTTCTGCAGTTCACATTTTTTAAAATCACTTTAACATATTTGAAAACCGTACTGCCATGTCGAGAAAAAAATGATGCACTAAATCAAAGGGGGAAACTTCAGCGGCATGTGTGCGAACATTTTAATGCAAACTGTACGGTAATGGCCCGATTTGAGCGATTCGAGAATTGCCATGAACCGCCAAATAATGTAAGTTAGGTTGAAGTAGCTAGTAGCGCTCCGTGGCGTAATTTCTCAATAGAGTGGCTTCATTTATCTGAGGAAAAGTCGCATCTATATAGTGAAGAGTTCTTACTCAGGATGGCGTTGTGTTCTGCAACGTACACTGTGAACTTTTTGTTTGTTTCGTTCATGTTTCTGGATATTACCTTTGTTTTTCAACAGTGTGGACATGTCGCAGTGTTAGGCGCTGGTGTGTCAACAACATCAAGCAGACGACATTTCAATCGTAAAAACATTCACAAGTATTTGTCTTTAACGGACGAACATGACGAATTTCCTTTACAGGGACTATTTTCAACATTAGTTAATGAAAGTTTTGACTTAACTGAAAGAAGTTCGTTGAATATTTTGCTACCAGCGTTAGAGAAATTTGAAAATGTTATGATCGAAGAAGCGTACCGAGTAAGATTAACACTACAAGACCACCACGAAAGATTAATTAGATTGGAGATGTTGTTGGGACACGGTCTCCCAAAAGGCTCCGTCACACCTAGTAGTGTATTGTCGACAACGCAACAGACGGTAAGTAACTTGGACGTTCCATTTAATGATTCTAGCAACGTTTCGTCGTCTGCTCCGAATATCGTGTCATCGTCTGCCCCGAATGTCAAAAAACATCGGCGAAAATCTAAGGGGAAGAAGTTTGAAAAATCCGCAAAGGCAAAGCGACGAGGGGACGTCGCAGTGACAGAGATGTATGTTGACACAGGCCACGTCGACAACAACGACACCATTGGTAATCAAACGACAGATGCTAAAACGGTGGATACTAAAACGGTGGGTGCTAAAACGGTGGATACTAAAACGGTGCGTGCTAAAACGGTGGATGCTAAAACGAAGAATGCTAAAACTGTGGGTGCTAAAACGGTGGATGCTAAAACTGTGGGTGCTAAAACTGTGGGTGCTAAAACGGTGGATGCTAAAACGGTAAATCTTTCTTCAAATGTGGTTAACAACGATACTGAGGTTTCTTTGTATGTGTATAGCAATGAAACAGAAGACGCTACAGTCGAAAATGTTACGCTTGTCTTTATTAACGAATCGATCAGGGAAGACGTTAATAAATCGAGAAACATCACAAAATCAAACAAAACGACCGATAAACCATCAGAAATTGACTTGATCCAGAGCCTTAAAACTAAAGTTCATGAGCTGGAGCTATTTAAAGACAAATCATCTAAGATTCGAACCAAATCTAACGTCCGGGTGAAGCAACTTGAAAAATCGATAGTTGGTTTGCGCGGCAGATTTCGAAAACTAAGGTCAAAGGTCTCTATGCACAACAACAAAATTTCAAATCTGGAGGTGGAAAAGCTCCAACAGGAACAACGCCACGCTCCGCTTGGATCACAGTTTGCTAACTATTTCAGCGACGGATACCAGAAACTGGACGGACGGGTGGACAACCTCAGGGACCTGGTAGTCAGAGGCAGGGGTGAAATGCGCGAGCTGAAACAGGTCACCGAGAAGCACGAGCAGTACATCCGGGAGCTACAATCGGGGTCAAACGCGCAGGAACACCAACAACGCGAATTGATGGTGAGATTGATAGGGGTGGAACAGACCGTCAGAAACGTGTATAACTCCGTGGATAGTCACATGTCGGCTATGAGGTGGGAAGTACAGCTTATGCTGGACAACGTGTGTAGCAACAACAATCTTCACTGTTGAAAATTCCTAAACTTTCTCTGGATTGGATAAATATTTAAATTTTGCTGAGACATGATTGGATAAAATTCAACAACAATCTTCACTGTTGAAACTTCGTGTACTTTCTCTGGATTGGATAACTATTTAAATTTTGCTGAGACGTGATTGGATAAAATTCAACAACACTGTTGAAAATTCGTATATTTCCTCTGGATTGGATAACTATTAAATTTTGTTGAGACATGATTGGATAAAATTGAACAACAATATTCTCTGTTGAAACTTCGTGTACTTTCTCTGGATTGGATAAACTTATTTACATTTTGCTGAGACGTGATTGGATGAAATTCTGTGTATTGTATTTGAACGATGCCATATATCGCTGTGTGACATCATTGCTGAATGGTAATTCGAAATGATGTATGTGTAAATACAAGACAGAACCATTATGATGATATTACAACGAAACTATACATCACTGAAATAACATGATACTAACAGGAATAACACCATACTAACTGGAAGAACACAGTACTGACTGGAATAAAACTACATTGACCAAAATGACTGACTGAAAATAATCAAAATGGCATTGGTATACACTGACAGAACAAAACGTATAATGATTGGAATTATAATTAATATATATACTGCCTTGAATAGAATATACTATTATTATGGACAAAGGCAGATAATATTGTTGCAAGATGCTAAAATATAATTTGGACGAAATTGTACTTTATTTTGCTGAAAGGCTACACCTGGTAGTGACAAAACTAATAGTATATAAAACTATAGTTTTACTTTGTAAATCAAAAGCTAAAACACAGACGCCTAAAAAGAATCACTCACCATTTTGGCGCGAAAATTGCGATAGTTATCGTGACGATGTTCTGGAGCGTGTTATACGCAAATTCACAGAAAAAAAACCCCCAGAAGACAAATGTACGAATACGTAGCTAATTAGTTCGAACATTTCTACGGTCACGCTATTGTTTGGTGATTCAGCAGAGCGGGACTTTTTGGCGCCAACGTTGGTGATTGAGAGTTTTTAATATTATACGAGCAGATACGGACTATTCGCACGTGGAACTATTTATGGTGAAAGTTAATGGTTTAAGTGCTATGTACCCGGATCAACGTTAACGATATGTATATAATTATAGATCTCACATTGTGCTCATATCGTCAGTAAAGCGGGTACTTTTTGTATATTGTTTTCCGGGAAGCTAACATGTGAATAAAATGTTTATAGTTGTTCTTTATTAAAAACTTCCCTGAATGTTGTCATTCTTACCACAGGTGTTTGCATATTGGGATATGTGGTGTTTCGGCTGTGCGTTATTTGTTGAAAAAAAAAGCCATATTTATCCTATTTTCCAGTTTAACTGCATATAATAGGAAAAAGAGATGGTTTATTTTTTACCATGTTTCGGCCCGCACTCGCTTCAATGCAAATGGGTGTGGATTATATTTCGTTTTAAATATCCCAAAATGAAGACACCTTGTTTTGAGGTTATTGTGTGTTGTATGTACGTCTATGGATTATGTGGGACCACAAAGCGCGAAATGCAACGATGTCATCAATTGTTTTACATGTTTTTTAACATACAGTAATCTTCGGATATAACGAACGTCGGAGGACTGGAGAAAGTAGTTCCTAATGGCGGTAATTAATAACAGGATATACTGTCCGCCATTTTGGATACTGTATTCTACACCACATGAACGCAAACAACTTGTTCTTTATAACGGTGTTCGTTATATGCGGAATCGACTGTATGCTGGCGGAAGGAGACTAATTGTTACAGAATCCCATTTGTGAGTTTTTTGTGTAAATAGAATTTCAAATATTTTTGCAGCAATTTTTGTCTCAAATTTTCGTTATTGTGTTCTTATTGGTCTCAGTGCATATTGCCCATTTATTTTGCTATTTTATTGTGACTCTTTATTATCGGATGAAGAATTAACTCGTAGAATAAACTGTGACCTAATTCTAACTGCTGACACGAAAGACGTCTATCCTGAAAATACGTAATGTTTTATAAAATTTTAATTATGAAATATTTTTAATAGAAAAAAAAAGACAACTATATTTAGCTTCTGTTTATACCATTTTCACTTGGTATTATAATAAATAATAGTGTAAACTGTGTGGCTTATGTGTCTCAGAACAAAGATTAAGTTCAAACGGCAGTTTATTGTCGAATACAGCACTACTCTAAGTATACAAGTTAAGTTTCATAGTACATGTACATGTAATACTACAGGTTCTGGTTTTAATCACAATTCAGATCTAAACGACAAACTATTAACATGGGCACATACTATAATTATCTGCACAATGCTGAGTCGAAGGGACATTATACGATCAGGGAGCGGGACGTAGCTCAGAGGTAGAATGTCCGCCTGTGGCGGGATGGATCGCGAGATCGATCATTCACAGCGCAAAACATTTTTAGGGATATTTTCCGTTCCAGCCAGTGAAACACGTCTGGTTTATCAAATTCCGTGTTGTGTGCTATTCTGTCTATGGGA
>JAUTCZ010057316.1:0-10255 GCA_032273805.1 Melanodrymia brightae | reverse complement strand
ATATCCCCCTCGTGTCTTGTGATATCATAATTTATCAGCACTCGTTGATAAAAGTATAAAAATCCTCACCAAGGCTCAGATTTTATACTTTTATCAACTTGACCTAATAAGTTATGTTATCACAAGACACTTGGGGGATATCCTCTATTTATCCAATACATAAAAGTTTAAACTATGTTCAAACAGTTTGCAGGATGTTTGCAAACCCTGTATGATTATCAATGTATTAATCAGCGCGTGTCCCCTGTGATATAGGCCCTAACCATGCATTTGCCATCCAATAACTGCTGATTATATTAATAAACAATGTGTTCCACACAGTTATTTCAAAAGTTATTAAAAAACGTACTGTTACCACATACGTTACTCTTACAAATTAGTATCAAGTAATATTGTATAATATGTTCATTGCCACAAACAGGACAGCACTTTCCATGTTTCTTGGATGAATTAGTCATGCATGGATTGCTGAGATCAATCCCGATCCTCGCAGCAATCTAGCAAGATCTTGTTCCTGGCTCTGATTTCTGGCTACAGTCAGAGTGAGTGCTAAAGACATGGTAATATTATGTCCATCCGTCTCCGAGACAGACTAGCACATCCAGTCTATCATGTCCAGCCTATCTCATGTCCAGTCTATCATGTCCAATCTATCTCATGTCCAATCTATCACATCCAGTCTATCATGTGCAGCAGGCAACATTTCTTATTGACCATTATGAAGCCTCAGAAGGCTATCATTGTCTTACCACACATATTTTTAAGATGGAAATATGTGCATAGAAATGGTTGATGGTTACATGTGATCATAACCTTACAGTCATTGATAACATTGGCTTTCCTAAAAACGGATTATTTACAACATTTCGAATGAGTATTTTTTACTTCACTCATGTAATACAATCAGAATATGGCAATGTTCAGGCTGCAATATCTCACTGTTATTGCTTCTATTTTCATCTTAATTATTAAATATTTGGAATGCACTGTAACAAACTGAGGAGATCATTAGTTCAAATGGCAATATTCTAAGAGAAGAACATCATCTTGTATACAGTACACGTACAACACTGGTGGGAAGTGAAAGAATCTTAAATAAGAATAGACACTATAAGCAAACGTTTTCACCACACCCTTGCAGTGTCTATGATCATTCTTGCACATTATCTATCTGCTAGAAATTTTTTATTTCTAGTTTCTTCACTCACCGATTTTGGAACTAAACTTTTCAACTCTGCTGCATCTGCAGACAATAGCACTGACCTTAGAAGTGCTAAAACTCTGTGTTTACGTGTTTTGTCGAGGTATTCGTCAAATAATTTTACATAATATGACGTTTTGACCTTCCTGTTGATCATTAGTATCGTATAATTAAAGTAAAGTTTGTTTTATTTAACGACACCACTAGAAACTCATTGATTATAAATCAGCGGTTATTGGACGTGAGACGCATGGTTATATTAACATGTGGTCACAGAGGAAACCCGCTGTCGCCTCTTCATGGGCTACTTTTACCAAAAAACAGCAAGGGGTCTTTTATGTGCACACACCACAGAATTTGATAAACCAGTCATGTACCACTGGCTGGAATGGAAAATAGCCCATAAAATATTTTGCGCTGTGGAGGATCGATCTCTCGACCCATTCCGCCACAGGCAGACATTCTACCTCTAGACTACGTCCCGCTCCCTTCATATAATTAATGCATGTAGTTAAAAAGAGATGGAGCCCCAAAAAACAGGAGACTAGGCCCAAAATAAACCAGGAGATTCACGGCACAAAATAAATAAACACCTAAAACATTTTTTACATAAAAATGTGTACGTTTCATAGACATAATGAGAATAAATGTAACATAAGAATAAAACACCATTTTATAACTCCATATATCCCACAATTCTTACTTCGGTATATACAATGAATAAACAAAACTGTACACTCAGTACTGAAATCAGCCAAAACGAGTAAATAAAAAACTTCCTCAATGATTATTAAAAGGTAGATTAGGAATTTGTGTATTCTTAGAACATAGTGATTTCCCAAGAGAAAATTCCTGCTGGGCAGAAGAAAAGAAGGAATGATAAAATATCAGTCCTGAGACTCCTGTGTATAACAGGAGGGTTGACAGGTTTCCCATAATAATTTAATTAACATATATTTGGAATGGTAATAATAACTGAATTAAGACAAGGTTTTGGTACATTTCTGCTAGATGTGACCTAGTTACCAGCATTGGTTTAAAGTGAATGGGCATAGTGGTTGACATGATTAACATACATGTATATGTATGTCATTTGAATGGATTCCCTGGTATTATTACTACCTACAATTGTAAAAGATAATGATTAATCATTCATTCATTGGTTATTGGTTATCAAAGTTTAAAGTTTATGTACAATTTAGTGACAGCAAATTAGCCACAAGAAACTTAAATTATGCATTAAATTTAACATCTAATAACAAAAGACAATACTGGAAAAACAATTTGTTCTGTAAACTAAAACAAAATTTTATTAATACAAAAGTGAAAAGTTCTATTTTACATTTAATAACAAAATCACTATTCTTTTGAATGTGTTTGTATCTCTATATAAAAACTACCATATTATATTCATGAATCCGAATAATTTCTAACCAAGTTTTCGCGTGGTACTTTCTATTAAGGAAAATCAAATATTCCTCATAAAAAAAGACGAGTGATTTTTCTATACAAACATAATTATCTGAATAGCTGGTAGGAGAAAAGATTAGTTGGCTCTCATTGAATTACTGCTGCAAATTACAAGCAATGTTTCACACAATTCTGTCACACTGATTTCACTACACAGACAAATTACATCGCTGTGATAATTAGCTCTTTATATAAAAATTCAAATGCTCGTTTCGTTTGCTCATAGACAAGAGAAAAACGAAAAGTCTACGAGGTTTGTGGACTCACGAACATGGCTTCATGCTATACTCTAATTGTTGAAACACTTTGGAAGCCTCGAATAATTTGTATAATTGGAACGAGTGGCTGAGGAAGACAGAAAGTTAATCCAATCTGAGATTCGTAAAGATTGATTTCTGTCAATCTAAGCGAGATGCTCTATTTATCTGCTAAATTAGCAGGCCTCTCGGTGGGCGCATTGTATAATGTTTTCTGAGCGATCAGAGGAATTAGCTCTTTATTACTGGGATGGCTTGTGTTACACTGCGACAGCCGCATGCATAAAACTTGCTACCATCAAATCCAATTGCACAAAGGTTTGGGACATCACTGGGAGTATAAATGTCTTCGTATGAATGCATAAATCATAAAAAAAATATGGGAATCGCCTGAGTGTGATAAAATTCTTCGAAAGCCAAATATTTGTTGATGATTCCAGCTGCGTGTAGAAGTAGGTTCACTTCACCTAAACAAACAAGTGAATGCGCTATGATTCACAAATGCAAACCATGTATATTTTAGAAGTGAATTTCAACACATCCGTAAACATTGTTTTTTAACATATTTTACAGACAAATGTGATTGATAATATGATTATAAACTTAATAAAGTTATTAACAGTGCTGAAGGTATGAGGATAGCAGGATGGTATGAGAGCTTTTACCAACTCATCCTAAAATATTGTTTTAAATGAAGGCTAATCTGGATTATTCGGAACAATTTGAGGCCAAACCATTGTTGTTAGAAATAATAACATCTTGGCATATTATTCTTTGTAAATGAGTTTTCCACTTACAATTTAAATGAAGATACAATTTTTGATGTCATTAAAATTGTGAAGGGTTGTTTTCCTCACGCACAAAAATCTATCGCTGGGTTCACGTCTCCTATTTTTATCAAACTTCTCCTGTTTCTCCAAGGAAGAGAGAAGTCACTTCTACATTTTCAGTTCTATATTAGGGCCAGAAAATCCCTTTATTTTTAATGATATGCCCACTATCGCGCTATGATGCGTGTCTTGTGAGACGTGTTTTAAACTGTATCACTATAATGCCACTTGCTTAACAATTTTATTAATTCTATACACTCCAAACATAATTTTTAGGGTAGCAATTTGTCACACCACTAAAACACTCTAGGTCTGGGTAGTAGAGAGAGTGATCGCTTGCATTTCCTTGGTAAGACTGCAAACTGCAGTCATGTGAAGAAGTAACACACGGGATAAATGCCTGAATAAATTGAAAATAATAAATCATAGGACCAGATCGACTCATAACTGTAAGAACTTATCATGTAACAACTTCAATAGTAACCATCAAGTAATAAAACTCGCAACTGTAAGAGACTGTTGTGTAACAAGGAAAACACTAAATACGGGGAACACAACCTGATATTGTCTGACAACAATCTAGGATCAATATGAAGTGTGCTTTAGATAAAAGATAACAATCTTCAACTAAAGACATAATTAAAAGTCTTGCTCCAGACGCACTGTGTGTGTTTTTTCTCAGAGACAATTACCGTAGCTATCTGCTGATCGCGAAGCTGCAGTATTTGGTTCAAGGGGATTACAGTGTCGTTTAACTTCTTAACAATGACCATTTTTTCTGGTCCGTTTAATGTGCAAACAAATATGACAGTGCTGGCAAACAGACGACAAGATATACTTGATCTGACAGAAGATAACTCACAGGGAGGTACTTTATAAAGAATTCTAAAAATGATACATTGTTATCCCTCCCACCGATCGCAGACACAACACAGCTTTCTAATATATCAAGACTCACAGATGTCAAGTTTAGGGTTTCTCCAATAGATAAAAAGATAAATTTAGTTTGCTTATCGATACCACTGAAGCACATTGACTAATAATCGTCGGCTATTGGATGTCACAGTTATTTCAATACATGATCTGAAAAGACATCTACTGCTTCCACATAGGTTACTCTTATTGATTACCTGCATAAACAAACGTCATGCATTTCCTACAGACAGGATAGACATGTACATACGACAAAGTTTCATGTACCAGTCATGGACTACTAGTTTAAATGAAGAAAGGATAACAAGTTTACTGAGAAGAGAAAATCATTTGACCTCATGGTCCACAATTCAATACAAGGGTTTAAGGGGTTGAAGCCCCCTGCTCAGAAAAACCTTTTTAGGTATATTTTTTTTACGTAATTAACATTTTATTTTAGATAACTAATTTTTTTAAATCAGTGGTGTGCTCCCCCACCCCCACTATACCAATTGTTTAGACTGGTAATGGTTTGCTTGAAAGTCAGTTATTCTTTGATATTTTAACTGAGTTTACACATCTAAACTTCACACTGAACACATTTTATTTTCTGTAAGACTTAGATGGTGTGGCATCATGTAAATTCCTCACGATTAATATGAGGCCACTTCAAACACTAGTCAAATCTTCAACAAGTGCCTACATACCAAGCACTAAAACTCACTTGTGGTAGTAATCTGCTCTCAATCTGGGAATTTAAGTTGCTCCCTGTCTACTTGCAAATACAATAAGAAGCATTGTCATCAATGACGAGTGGCTTTAGATTACATACGCAACAAGAATGACCCAGCTTAAATCACACAACTAATATGTTTTATGCCTGACAAATTGCCTGGAAATAGCTGCACACTTCACCTTAACTATCTGATGCTATCATGGTTGTGTTTTGACACTGGTTTCATATGGCAGTAACAATTTCCTAAGGATTACCATGTAATTGTGAATTACAAGGAGAGAATGACGGCTCCCAATGCAGTATTTAGAACAGAAACTAAAAATCATGGATGTAATAGAACAGGTTTTTTTTAACATAGCAAAGTGTTGAAAATGTGACCTAAAATTACAATTTTTTTTTATCAATTACATGTACAATGTATAAGAAGAAGAAGAAGAATTTATTGCATTACACCCACATAATATATGAAATATTATATTCAATCTTTGTTACTTTCAAAAGAAGTATCATTGTTGATTACAAATACAAACATAACATCCTAGTTACTAGTACTTAAAAAGTCATTTCCGGCTGTTAAAAACGTGCATGCTGTGCAATGGATGCTTGAGATTGTAAGTGATGAAAACAGATTACTGACGATTTATGGTTACAGGACGATATAACAAGATTTTTTACCAATATATTTTATGATAATTTAATCCTTCCTTTGGGTACAGTTTTAATTCTTGTAATTGTTAACTAATGTACACATACACATGTACAGCCATCTAGAGAAATTATTCTAATCTATAAGAGGTCCAAAGGGACTTCATGATCGGCTAACAATCCCCTTCACAGGCTGAAATATACAGAATTGGTCTCTGTTTGACATGGTGGCACATTAATGTTTGTCAAACAAACTGAATAATAATAATTTTTTTCAAAGAGTTATTGACCTTTATATAAAGAAAGAGGTCAGAATATAGTTATCTCCCAAGTGTACTAATGGGTTGCAGAAATAGCACACTATTGTTTTTGCATAGCTTCATGCTTGTACAAGTTAGTTGTAGTCCCAGTAACAATCACTTATTACACATAGAATATATGAATCCTTCACTTAATTCAGATCACGTGTAACTTTTGTCTTACATTACTCCCAAAAATAACAGCATTTTCGTAGAATTTTGGTAGAAAGTTACTACAAGATGACCATTTTAAAGAAAACGTCAATTATATATCATTATCAAATAATTATTGCACACGCATGTTATTGTTGTAAACTGAAGGTCGGTCTTTACTTATAAAAGGAAAGTAGACACTGCCATCAATGACCACAATTTGAGTTGGAAATTAGTAATTGCCAACTGGGAGTTAATGGATAAACAGTACTAACAAACATAGCACGTCACATGTGTTACTGGCTAATGTGATTTAACTGGAAGAATTCATGATGTGCACACAAACAAGCAGTTTTCGCAACTCGTTTCTGTAAACAAGGTCAAATCTGTTCATTGAATCAAATATGCCAGCCATCAAGTTAGAAACACATACATTATTTATTAATTTGACCCTGGTTGATGGATTGTTAAAAATTCTAACATTTTAAGATGTAAATGGAATTGGTTTTAAAAGTTACCAATGAATTTTTTTTTTTAAATGCTTCCTAATATAATAGGTATTGTTCAATTTGGGAGTTTTTATACTGGTACATAAAATTTACACACCAAATTCTGGGTGGTATATATGCCACTGGGAACAGATTGGCGACTTAATGAAAGTAAATATAAATTCCTGACAGCATTCTCTATCTGTGGTTGTAGATATATAGTACATGTATATACTTATTCATATAATATCTCAGTTCTAAACTTGATGTTATAACATTATCGAAACCTGCTATACTATGACGTTATGCCTCTGAGCATAACATTGCAAGCGTTCATTTTCATAAAATTTCTGTTAATAATTATTGAAATTAGATGATAAAAAGAGTGACCGCACATGTCTTGTGATATTATTATTATTTATGCAGCGAGGTTAGTCATAGGCAAGCTGCTAGCTACTTGCAGTACAATAGTCAAAATACAACCAGTAAAACAGGATAGAATTAAAATGGCCGTTTTATTAAACATCATAAAATATGTAATGCGTTAATGCATTACATGTTGAAAGTATCCAAAGATTACATAACACATTTCTCCTGATAACAAATTACTATTGTAAGCGAAGAGAAAATCTGCCACTGAGCCGGCTAACTTTCATGAATTTGTAGCAGAGGCGAAACGTCATTATTTATCATCACTCTTTGACGAAAGTATAAAAATAGGATTTTATATTTTGATAAACACGTACTGAAAAATTACGATATCTCGAGACACTCAGAGAGTATCCTCTATATCCTGTACAGTCTTTTTTATAATCTAAAACTATATATATAATACATGTACATGTATATAAAACCCTAACAAGGGCATTTTGTATTTTCTGCAGAAAGATAATTCTTTAAGCAGGTTGTTGTATGGAGAAAAAAGAAGAGATCAATGAGGAGGAAATTACTTGCAGGAGATAGCTACTCGCAATACATCAACAGAGCACAGTTCCGGTGACTCGAGAAACACAAACCAAGCAGGAAATTAAAAACAAATCTTTCAACATAGCAAATAAAAAAAAGTGAACCACAGATATAAAAAAAAGGGACACAAATCAATCTTCTCAAATGCAACTAAAAGCCTCCGTATTGCAGTGGTTAATGCATCGGGTTTAACACTGGTAGGTACTGGGTTCGAACCCTAATCATGGCATAAGGGATTTTTCTATTTGAGTTACACCCAGAACCAAGACTAGACCAGTTACTTCTTCACTTTACATAATTATTTTAAAATCTATAACTAAAATGTTTTTACTGAAACCATCCCAGTAAGTAAATTAAAACCGTTCTCAACGTTTAGTTTACAGTAAAATGCTGACATTCTAAGGAGAATAAAAATAAAACTGGAGAACAGTTAAAAACCTGTGTTTTGCAAGTGTTAATGGGCACTAGCCAGTGTCCCACTACTAGTTAACGAAGGCAGTGGTATGTACTGTCCTATCTGTGGGAAAGTGCTTATAAATGATCCGTTTATACGCATATATAGGAGTAGTGGATGTCCTCTCTCATTCTAACACTAACTTCTGTCCTGGACAGGCAGTCGAGACAGCTGGACTGTGTGTCCAAGTATAGACGTGCTTGAACCTCAATTGGATATAAGCATGTAGCCGTAAATAAGTTGTACAACTGACTAACTAGCAATTTAAAAAATGTAATTTATACATCGCAGATTTTAATGCACAAATATATATTGTTGTCAATAAAACTGACACTTGTGTATTATAAGAGAAAGACTGAAATACATGTACAAATACATTTAAAATGATAAGAAAATGGAACATCTTTAGAAAAACATTTCCTCGAAATGAATAAAGAAAGAAGAAAATGTAACCTGCGGGCAATCAAAACAAATTCTCATGGGCATTCACAGCAATAATTCAATTTCTCTCCCAGCCTTGTTACTGTGCTGATGAATGTGTTCTATTGGCTTGTTTGAGTGACAGCTGGCCAATCAGTCATTTGATTGCCACTGCAAATGGAGCGCAATGAATCTGTCATTTGTAATAAGAAATTCAAGTTCATTCCAAATCCCTTGAAATCACACAAACAATGTCATAATTAACAAGACAATTATCAACACTGTCATGTTATTTTCTTTCTAAAAAAACAAGTAAGTATCAAATTTATTGCTTCGATAAACAAAGCAAAATTCATTACTCCCAATAGAATTGTTCAAATTCTTAAATATCTCACCTTAAGGGGCAGTGTAATTGTTTTCAATCATGCTAACGCTTGCATCATTGACAGCTCCACTGCACATTAAACACAGCTCTTCCAGGGAGTATTGAATTAAAAAATATCAATGCTCGAAGCAATGTTACGATCTAAGACTGAAGAGCATTAATTTTAATTGCATCATCTAAAATATAAAAGATTAGCAATTTTAACATTTCTTTAAGTATTGGCCAAAGATTTTTTATATCCAAAATTAATTAGTTCTTCTTTTTTTTCTATCACTTATTTTTTTCTATTACATGTCGTTAATTAATGTTTATTAAGCATCATTTAATACAAGATGACAAGATTATTAACTCAACATTATAAATGACCATTATGCATGTCAGTGAAATATAGATAATGCAGACTACTACACTATCAATATATTAAGGTATTAGTAGTAGTAATAATAATAATCATCATCATAATTAATAAGTTCTCTTAAACACAAGTAAATATATTATCAAAGGCGACATGCTCTTTTTTCTGGAAAATTAAAGAACAGAAGAAGGATACCGGTAATGGCCCATTCCATGTTACGTGTGTTACAATTCAGAATTTGTTTTTACAGAAAATTTATTCCTGAGAGATAACTCTTTCCTAAATGTTTATAACTATGATGGTAAAAAATCTTCTATATTGTAACACACGTAACGTGGAATGGGCCTAATCACGTTTGAATTGATGGTTTTAACACAATCGATTTGATCATTTCAAAATGGCAACCAGGGGTGTGGAAATTTCAGTGTTTTAAATAGTAAGAAATGTCAAAATCTCACTTCTTGGGAAGATTGGTAGTTGTGTATACATTTAAGTGCAATTGGAACAATGCAAAGGATTTCTTGTAATATACACGTAAAAGATAAGGGGTTAATGTGACTTTAAAACATACAATTTCCTGGATATTTTTATACCAAAATTAACTGGCTGGAAGGCTCTTTTGAATGACATAAATTGTATTTACCAACTGATCATTATAACATACACAGCTCATTTGAAACATGG
>JAUTCZ010057305.1:0-10257 GCA_032273805.1 Melanodrymia brightae | reverse complement strand
ATGTATTGTGGTGGTGATTATATATGATGGTGGCGGTTATGATTCTGATGATGATGATGATGACGACGACGACGACGAAGACGATGGTATGGATGTATTGTGGTGCTGATATATATATGATATGATGGTGGCGGTTATGATGATGATGATGATGATGATGATGACGACGACGACCATGACGCGACGACGACGACGACGGTGTTATTGATGATGATGATGATGATAATGATGACGACGACGACGATGATGATGATGATGATGGTCATGGTCATCGTCATCATGATGATGGTGGTAGTGGTGGTGATAGTGATGGTGGTGATGTTGACGAAGACGATGATAATAAAGATGATGATGTTAAATCAAACATACAGCTACGCCGTTACAGTTTCCAGTCCCCTCTGTGAAAGGTGTGCACGGATTCCATGAATAAAACCATAGCCCACTTCCATCGCCTTGGTCCATAAACCTAAAACAAAAACACTTAAACCGTCCATATTGAACTAAATTATGATTTACACACGTATATTCCCACTCAGTTAATGTAGACTCAGTCATTTTTCTCCAGTTCTGTCGTGTGGAAAACAATAATACCGAAAAGTGCATATTGTGTGTAATCAACAACTTACGTGTACGATATTTGGTCGCAGTGAATTTCTTACGCAGAACATGCAACACCTTTAAGCTGGGAGCGGACCGTAGCTCAGCGCAAGAACGTTGGCCTCAGATAGAATGATCAATCCTCTTCGGTGGACTCGCTAGGTTATTTCCCGTTCCAAACACTGATATGCGGCTGGTTTTTCAAGACCGAATTGTGTGCTATCCTGTCTATTGAAAGCGTACATAAAAATCCTGTTGCTGTCATTCAGTAAGAGTAGTCTATGTGGCAACAGTGGGTTTCTTCCGAGATCTTTAAGCGATAAACGTCTGCATCATATGGCCGCTAATTACTAATCAGTGTGTTCCAGTAGTGTCGTTAAACATAGGATTCGAACCCAGTACCCGCCAGTCTTAAACCGATGCGCTACCCACTGCGCTACGAAGGCCGGTGGAGAGATCCATGGTTAGTTATATATAACGTATTTACAGGTTTATAACAAATTAAGGTTCAAGCACGTCTGTCGTGGTCACGCAGTCGAACTGCTTCGACGGCCTGTCCAGGACAGATTAAGTTAGTGTCAGTATGATAGAGGAACGCCACTCCTCTTGAAAAGTAGCAAGGGCTTTTATATGCACTTCCCTACAGACAGGACTGTGCACACTGGTCAGTGTAAGTGAAAATACACCTACATTGGTTGGAGTCGGTACTGAGATTAATACCTCCATATACCACGAATGGGAATCGAACCCAGTACCTGTCAGTCTTAAATCCGATGCTTTAACCACTGTGCGTGTGTGTGCGTGCGTGCGTGTGTGTGTGTGTATGTATGTATGTATGTAATATGTATGTATAAATTAATTACATACAAAAATATTATATACTCCAAACATAACTATTCAGAGCAGGGTGGAGGGTGGGGTGGGCATTTGGTCCCTTTGAATTCTACTGTATCCGCGCCTGCGATTCATTTAAGGATAGCAAGTTGAAAGAAAGAAAGCAATTATATCAGAAGCTATTGAACTCACTTGGCAGAGCCAGTAGCAGCCAGAGGTGTCAGATCTATTGTCCCTTCCGAGTTCTTACACGAGCAGGGTCCAGTCTTCACACAGTCGTCACTTGACACCAGTCGAAAAGCTAACGCACAAATATTGACACATAATATAGCATATTTACGAATCATCGTGTAAGAAATTAATACTATGTGCTCAGTGTGTTCCTCTGTGGGATCAAATTTCACGTCACATGATTCATTTATGTTCATGTGATGTCGAATTACAATGCGCTATTTTTAGAGGTTATCTGTACTTTTATCACGCAATGTATTCGCTATGCAGTTGGCTTGTTTGAGACGAGTGGTTCAACTAATAATTATATACACACACGCATATAGATAATAATATACATAAGGTGTGCTTTTAATTTGTTTGAGTTCAAACAAAGCTCCAACGCATGGTTGATTGTTTATATGCCTGGCAGCTAGTCTGGCGTACAACGTACAAGTAGAATGATTACCTTAATTTCACAATAATTGGCAATAACCGTTTACTTCCAATATATTTAAAGTAATGAAGAGTTACTTCCCATAATTATACCGATCGTATGATTGTGCCTTAAATGGACAGTCCCCGATTGTTAAGACGAGTGCCACCGTACGTGCTGGTCTTCTGCCAATTGTATTATTATATAGCTAATAGAGCATTTCTTATTATTAAAATTAACATTTCCTTACATAATTATTACTTACAAAATCAATATGTGTATAATATGCACAATGTTTCTGGTCATCAACATCATTATATTAGCTTAATCCATGGATCATAGTAAGCTACTACAAACGCATTGGATATATACATAATTGATATTGATATTGTAAGCAATAAAACGAAAGTAAATGTTAATTATAGTAATACAAATGCTGTATTATGTCCCTTTAAAAAACAGGAGGCAATTTCACAAAATAACGTAAGTCTAGCTTATGATTAGTAGTGAACCTAAACGTAAATATAAAAGTTTCGAGTGCTTACGGTTAGTGATAACATTAGATAAACACTTTTACTCTTACTTTTTAGCTAGTCTACGATGTTTTGTGAAATTGGCTCCAGACGGATAGGTAAGATGAAGGTAGAGGCAGTTAATGCACCTATATACCTACTCAACTACAGACTATTTAGAAGCAGGGAAACAAGTGACTAGTGTACGACTGATATCGGGGAACTTGTCATTTGTTAAAGGGACAGTCCCGACTTTTAAGACGAGTACCACAATATATGCGCGTCTTATGCCATTTGTAACATACTTACGGCTAATATACTTTCTTATTATTAAAATTAACATTTACTTACATATTATTACTTACAATATCAACATGTGTATAATTATCCAGAAGGACATCCAAATTGTTATAGTAGCTTACTGTGTTCTTTTGTCTAAAATAATGTAGTTAGTACCTACTAAATTATTGTAGGACCATAATTGTTAAGCTACTACAAACGCATTGGATATACTTATATTGATATTGTAAACAATAAAACGAAAGTAAATGTTAATTTTAGTAATAAAAATGCTGTATTAGCCAGAATACGTTACAAAAAGCATTAGAATTTAGATGCATACGTTCGGCGGCACTCGTCTTGAAAGTCGGGACTGTCCCTTTAACGTTCAATAATTTACAACGTTGCATTAATGGAACTTTAGGTAACTCAGAACAATTCACGTAACTTCAAACATTAGTCTAAATACAAAAAACATTCGTTTAACTGTTCATGATATGAACATTTCATTTGAGACAAATATTCGTTTAACTTCGAAGATATACATAACAGGTTATTGCTCAGGCTTGCAACTCCGGCTTATGCCCAAGTTATGGCACTATCTGCGTGGGTCAATGCTTAGCTAGAGTATAAATGCGGAATACAGTCTTGGCATGCGAACATCACATTCAGAGCGTCGTCTGGATAGATGTAAACCGGAAATAAAACGCAACAACACATCACTTGGTTGAATTCCTTTAATGTATCAAAGATATTATCAATTAAATCTAAATGACCTTTCTCCACAGACATACATGTAACATGAAACTTATGTATTTGTATTGTAAACAAAACATATGTGACCAAACACAGTCAATCACGGATCCACTTCACACACAAACTTCAAACTGGGCTAAGTTTGACAGCCTATATGTCATGAATGCATGTGTATGTCATAATGACATG
The DNA here is from genome assembly GCA_032273805.1 of Melanodrymia brightae. Taxonomy (NCBI): domain Eukaryota; kingdom Metazoa; phylum Mollusca; class Gastropoda; order Neomphalida; family Peltospiridae; genus Melanodrymia; species Melanodrymia brightae. The sequence continues at coordinate 6,444 of JAUTCZ010057305.1, read as the reverse complement.
TGTCGAGATGACATCTGTGTGAATGAATTGTGAAATCGTGAACTATTCTATGAATGTCTACAACAAAACGTTTTGTAAGTTTTCACCAGTCCATGGACGATAACCCCATAATGAAATATCTTGTGAGACAGAACGACGCGACGTTGCTTAAAATCGGTTTATATTGAACATGCCCTAAATTATCTCACTATATGCTGGAGCAGATGGAATGTTGCTTGACACAAAGGGGAAATTGACTATTGGAAAGTTGAAGTCATCCATTTTATCATACAGCTTTGTATAGAGCTCTATGTCGTGTTGTATCTTTATGCAAAGACCAGGTTATAAAAAAGATCTTTCCATTGTTATATTCATGTCCAACAGTGGTGGGTAAATCCACGGAAGGTGTTCTGTTATTCTGTTATTATTCAACGTTGAATAAAAGTTGTCACATGATTATATATTTATTCTATTATTAATTTGAATCATCTTTTATAATAACTGTTCTGACCCAAGCAATACACCAAACAAGGATAGTATTGACCACTGAAACACGTGTCCTTGTTAATGTATAGAAAATACTAGTGATCATTTATACTACATACTTCCTTTCAATGAAATACTTCAAAATACCTCGGTGACAAACTTTACACTTGGCACGAGTATATTCCTTAAAATTATAATTGTAGTTGGAAACCACATTCATCCCTTGGTCTCCGAACACGCGCATTTTCTGTGAGCGAGCATTAATCCTTTAGAAATATTATATTATATTGTCTTATCTTATATACTTGCCAAATGTCTCAAAGTATGTCAGTTAAATAAGTAATATACCCAGATCTCAGGTATCTTGCATCTTCTTTGTTGAACTGAGATGGTTGGAGCATTTACAAGTATCAACAACTTGTGTGAATGTGAAGGTCAACAGAAGTAAATACTGGAACCTTGTTAAGAATTTACACATAACTGCACTACAGTAAACAACATTCATTTGATATTTACTAAACGCCTATATACTAAGTTTACATATTGAAATACCATGGAAATAAATTATATTTCTCATTTTGAATTCGATATGGTTAAAATACTATACAATTCACTTTTTTTCAATTCCCAAAATGGTTGCCTACTTTTCCAGTTTTTTATTCTATTTAGAATTCCGATCAAATTGAGTATACCTAACATATTTCCTTACACATTCTGTCGATAGTCTATACATGTTTTTATTAAGCTACATTTTTATTGTATGTATGTACATGCCCATGTTTTCGTTTAGATTTATGCACAACAAATCCAAAACGGGTCATTTCAATGGTAAATAAACATTATTGTTTAGTTTCGCTTTTGAAACCTTACAGCCATAATAAAACATTACGGATATTCTGTGTAGAATCGTGACATCAGTAATTCACCAAATACGACTTCAACGAGCTAACACGAACAAAATGTTATACAATGTATATAAAAGACACTCATTTTAGACTTACATTCCACAATACATAGAACATTTCATTTGATTGACAAACGCAGATATTTAGGCATTACACTATACACAAGGCACCGACATAATATTATATTCTCAACATCAACATTAACTGCAGCTTTAGTCAATGCCGAGTCATGTTACAAATTGTATAAATATTGCGTCTATTAGACAGTTAAAACATGTATGTTTGTTTACTCATTAATAACAATGTACTGTTTGAAAACTCCATGAGTAATGTGATTAATGGCGATATTTAATGATGACGACAATCTTACATGTGATGATGGGTAGTCATAAAATAGTCCATCCCTCAGTGAGCATATTTACAATTCTTTTCTTGTAAACAGAACAAAATAGATGCTTTTAAACCATGAGCAAATTGGGTTTAAACTAATACCAGTACTCCATTGTATATTATTGTCATTTCCAAAATTATTTTCGGATCAGTATTCAAACCATTCTGTCTGTGATATCTTGCAAAACTGTGCCATTTTTTCAAAGACTTTGGTAAATTCATACATGTTAATTCATATTTATATGTGGCAATGATGGACGCCTGAGTCAGTTCAGATAAAACAACATTATTTTAACGGATAGTTCTGGTGTAATCCGTGTCATCACCAGTGGTTTTTAATCAGTGTTTACAAACATACACAACCTAAATGATTAGTCTAATGTGCACTAGTTGTAATGACGAAAAGGAGGCAGCCTTCAAAACATTGAGATGTTCGTATGAATCTGCTTCACAAACTGGATATCTGGCGACTATAAGTAAACATGGTATCCTTTAGCACTTTGTCTTGTATCTAGTTCTGTGAACACATGGTATCCTTTAGCACTTTGTCTTGTATCTAGTTCTGTGAACGTGCACGTTCTAAAAAACATTTCTTAAACAATCATTTAGGAGAACACCGTCGTCGACTTATCATAGCATTTTTAACACCACACGTTATGTTGGAGATCGCTTTTTATGAAGTCTGATTGGTTATTCCATTGATCACTCGGTCAAATTTGTGCACACTTTCCTGTCGATCCTTTGTCGATTTCGCTAGGAAGTTAAAAATCAGACCACGTGGTCACTATCATTAAGATATGTTATGAAAATGTTTTTATCAATTGAATGATAAGATATGGTCCATTTCTTAAATGTATTGACTGCAGTGTACATTGATACAATATATACAACAGACAATAATGACATATACGATGTGGAACATATTATTTGATTTGGTCAACTTTTAAGAATATGTGCACCTTACTATATCTCTGTTAATTTTTTAAAAATGTTAATTTTATTCAGAGGGAAACTGGGCTATCGTAACTGCGGGAAATAATTCCATTTGTCGCACGTTTGATATGATTAACAGAATTGTACACACTTAATGGATGTATTGTTCTGGCCTACAGAAGCACCACAACGTTGAGGTTGTATCACACCGCTATACCAACGCTATCACAACGCTGTTCCAGAATGTCTGTTATCATTTTTGTCTTTAAAAATCGTTTCGACATCCTCTATGACATTATTCCTGTCTTTGCACTCAGTGGACGTGTCGGTTTCCGGAATTCTAAAACAGTTTCTGGCTCCACTTTTTATTTTGTTTAAAATATCCTCTTTGTCGTTCTTTTTGGAAAACGTTCTACCATTTTGCATTCTGCTTGAGTTGGGACCTCGTTTGAAGGAAGACATGGCAAAAGATCTGGTCAGGGCAGCATCGTCGCCCCTTCTACTTTTCACACGCAGCCACATCCGCTTCAACTCCCGGTGCACCTGCAGGAATATATTATTATATATTATAAGTCCATATTATATTTACGACATCAGTCAATGTAATACAAATTGTTCGTGAGTATATGAGAACTGAACAAACAAATAGCCTGCCTACCCCCTTTTTAAGTACATGTATATACAACAGCTGTTCTGTTTTTGTCACTCAGACGTCATCTCTGAGTCATAACTATGTAAAGTGGGTTTGTAGATTTGAGCAGTAACCGAGCATTCAATGCCATGCAAATCAGCGATGCTTAACTCATACGAATTAAGAATGTATTTACAAGTATTGGTTAAGTACATGTACTAATATCGATTTGATTAATGTAAACATTGTATTCTTATCTTCAAAAGTAGTGGAAAAACATTTACCTCTTCATTCAAAAAGCAAAACAAGAGAGCGAGTATAAAACCCTGAAAAGATAAATATTATGAAAATTATTGTAGACAAAGGTTCAAGGAGCATACTTAGCTAGTAAAAAGGCATTCGATACACATATTGAAACTGTAACAAAATTAATGTAAGTAAATTTGAATTTTTCTAAATAGAAAGTCTTTATTATAAACAAATTTACACTAGAATTCGGTTCTCATGTATAGTGGCATCCGTCTTAAACTCGGAGCCGTGCCTTTAAAACATGTTCGTGTTTCTCGTATTTCATTGATATCATTACTTTACATTATTCGGGATATAAGATCATATTATCAGCTACAGTCTTCGTTTAGCTGTACAAACATCGTGTATGTGTATTACACGTTAGCGAGAGAGTGCCTTTAATCTATGGGAAATGATTACTTAATGGACTAAACTAACCTGTATTGAATTGTACGTCATCTCTATATATAGATGCGTAATGTCCACCTTGGACTGAAACCTGGCTGGGAAGGCCACGTGGAACACGATATACATAACACCAAACAAGGGAATCAGCACCAACACGAACTTCGCTAACCGCCTGAAACATACATAATAGACAATTTGAAATTAGCATTTATTCATGATTGCTATTGCATATAATATTATTTGGAAATACTAATCAACTTATTTAAACAAGTAATTTGATATGGGGCGCAACGAATTATTGAAAATACAATGGGTGTTGTGAATGTTTCTGCGCTATGTTTATGAGATGTAGAACAATGGCAGCGTGTTTTGTTATACCCAGGTGCCACCATACTGAAAACAAAAGTAAATATGTGAACACGTGTATAAGCATTACTTTGGCTTCGATTCTATGCGATCTCGACTTTGTCACAATCTACGTTCGACTCTGCCTTTTACCGATATAAGCTTCGAGTTATAGGCCCTATTACTGGTTTTGTCGTTTTCTAAATATTAATTTGTTTTAATATAAACAGCATGTGGTTTGTGTTTTACTTACCTGTACTTGGCTTTACCCATATGCCTGGTACTGGTCCGCACACGACTGCACATTACCCTTAGAATGTCTAAGAAAAATATAAAATTTATCTGAAAGGAAAAACAGCAACATTACTAAAGGCACATTGACATAATAATTCATTATAAGTCATCACATATTTGACTATTTGTGACGTCTAGATAAATAACAGATGAAGTTGGATTGTTTAAGCAACACTGAATACACTAATTAATTAATCAGTAGTTATTTGATGTCAAACATAATTATGTTCATTTCAACACATGGTATCAGATGGAGTCCAATGCTGCTAGAGTCTTCTGTTTCTGATTAATACTAATGTGTCTTTGTGTGTGCACTTACCCCATCTAGGATAGCGCATACTATAGACTTTGATGTTCCAGCCGTGAACCACTTTTTGGAACAGTGAAAACATGGAAGTTCTCCTGAAAAGAATCGATCTGTCTAGTCATATACCTCATGCGAATGTTCTAACACTGGGATAGATCCGAGGAGCAGGATACGCTCTCGATTTTTTTTGTAATGCTCATTCGTCTCTACCTTGTGCAGAGATAAGCATTTGGCCATCACATGATACACAAGATGTACGTTAATGTACTCTGTAATTACTTACCACAACTGTAGCCAGTAATGGACCATGCAATATCCAAAAATAATCTTTGTTTCCTCCTATTGTCCAACAACTGAAATACAATAGTAGATGATGTACTTTCTATTAGCGTAATGCAATAATAATTATTATGATTTTTTCATAACCTATAATTAGTGTAGTAGTAGTAGTAGTAGTAGTAGTAGTAGTAGTAGTAGTAGTAGTAGTAGTAGTTTCAGCAGAATATTAGTTTACGCTAATTATGGAAGATTCAACGAGCTGCGAGGCAATACAATTTAACTTGCACGACTGAAACGATGTTCTCCTTCGCGAGCCGTTATTAAAAGTCCTTGTTCTATCTCAGAAACGACAGTTCAAGAAGAGAAGCCAACATGCGGCTACCTGCTGTGTTAACTAACGAAGAAAATAACACAAAACTGAACCGTCTTGTAAGCAAAGATATAGATTTATTAATGTTCGCAATACTTACTAGTGGTTATCAATTGTAGATTTTACAATTACCCATGGAGTGAGGAATGTCAGCGGAGAAACTGCGAAGAAAAAAATATGCAATAATATTTTATGTTTAATTAGTATGTATTCAATTCCAATACATGGGGATAGCTAGGTATAGTATAATAACACTCAGATACACCAGAAAGAGATTATGATGATGACGACGACGACGACGACGACGACGACGACGATGATGATGATGACGACGACGACGACGACGACGACGATGATGATGATGATGATGATCATCATCATCATCTCGATTATATATAGCGATGTAGAATAATTATGACACTTACCGAGTGTCTTACAACTTGGTGATAAGTGATGACTCGTTTATTAATATACTAGTATATAAATGTATAGAATGTATGCAAATTAGCAGTACTCACGCCAACCAAGTATGATATATGGTCGGACTCCTCGTCTCTCGGTTGATAAAGTCCGGTATATGAGGTTGTGCAAGTACAGTCCTTCCATGAAAATCCACATCTGACTGGCACATATAGAGTACAGGAACATGGACACTAACAGTCGACATACCCAGTGCTGAAATAACACATTCAATCAAATACAGCTTGTAAATTATAACTCAGTGAAACACGTCTGGTTTATTAAATTCCGTATTGTGTGCTATTCTGTCTATGGGATAGTGCACATAAAAGATCCCTTGCTGTTTTTCGGTAAGAGTAGCCCATGAAGC
>JAUTCZ010057294.1:0-10257 GCA_032273805.1 Melanodrymia brightae | reverse complement strand
CTCCGTTCGCGTCATTAGAGATCGAGGTAACCTCCAGGCAACCTGAACGACCGTTCGCCTCCTATTCTCAGGCCTGAAATTGGTAAAAGAAACCGTTTCAAATTGGGAATTCTCACTAGGGTAATGGGGCCAATAACCAGACCCTTATTGTATAATTAATACAGCTGTGACTTTCTTTTCAGAACATTAGAAACGAAGAGATCTACTAATATTGAAGATGAATGAAGAAACTGCTGCCCAGTTTATCCATGCGGTTGTCAAATCACTTCAGGCTTTATGTCATGGCTATGTGGAGTTTGGACAGGGTGTTGAAATCATTGGCCACCTGTATTTGAATGTCGATAAAAGACTAAAGTACAACTACATATTGCAGGAACAAGTATGCAAGGCTGAAGCAGAGGGGTCGACTATTTTCATTAGCAACAGTTACCATGCCTCACAACCGCAAAAAGTTACCCCCAGACAACAATCACCACAGACTAATTCTGAATTTAAATCCCATGGCAACAAAACAAGTGTGGAATACATTCCTTACGGCGAGCAGGGTCCGCCATCTTCACAAGAAATGTCTCATTCTGTCTCAGGCAGTCCTGGTTTAGGTTCGGTTCCAGTAGCATCTGCAGGCCATGATGTGCAACCAATGTATACTTCAACTCCTCAAAGTGAAACTATTTTGCACAGGAAACGGAATCACAGTAGCGGATTAAACAGAGAGCAGACAGAGTGTCCTTCAGCACTTTCTGGAACTCTTGTTGAAACCTCGAAGCAGTTTGATAAAAGTGAATTGTTTCCCAATGACCTGACCTCGCATTCTGGACCATCATTTTCTCCAATGGCTGCACAAAGGCTCAGTAGCAATATTGAGAGAGCGATAAATTCTGGGAATTTTTCAAAGAATGACAGTTCAAGCCTTTCTGGTGTTTTTGATAATGAGAAAACAACACAGCAGGTGACGAATATGTCAGATAGTTTGGTTGTTAACGCTTCACGCAGTCTTGGTGTGTTGCCGTCATCTGAAATCAAGCCACATCACAGATATGGCCCTGCTCCCTTGGTTTCAGCATCAAAAACGGTGACTAATGAATCTAGAAAACGATTTTTGAAAGACCGGTGTGTCAGTGCAATCCGGCATGCTTCTGCAACTAATGACTACAGTGTTGACTTATCGTGTGTGAAAAAAGAGACCGATACTACTGCTACATATTGTTCTGTGAAAGATGAGGATCCAAGAATTGTGTATCATGACCAAAGACGTTGGAACAAGTCCAATACTATGGATCCTCAGGATTCATCGTGTATGTTTTTTATTACATTATTATGGGCAGATCAAATGAAACCATTTGTAATATGTGTACATCACTATTTAAAATTATCTTTTTAATGGTTCTAATTGCTAGTACATAGTCATTCGTGTGATTATAATGACTAAAGTAATGTCTAAAGTTATCTTTTTAATGGTTCTAATTGCTAGTACTTAGTGATTCGTGTGATTGTAATGACTAAAGTAATGACTAAAGTTATCTTTTTTATGGTTCTAATTGCTACTAGTGACAAGCGTGAAAACCACAAAATTTACTATCCCAAATAATACTCTTTTTCTTTTCCACTCAAGTGTTTATTATGACAATCCGATATATTTTCAGCCTACTCTGGAGAAGACGAATCTAAAATGGATTCTGGTACCGATGACGAAAGTGCATTATCTTCTCAAGACATGATACAGAATACAGCAACATATCCCTTGGGACTCCGCCCCAACAGTGGCTATGGAGGTCCGGTTTTCCCACAAAGCTTTCCCGAAAATGCTCTTGACCAAGCCTCCACATCATCTCCTGATAATGATAGTGCAGTCATGTCATCGCCATTGAATATGCAGGGACACATTCCTACTACCGGTAGTTTTTCTAGAGGTAAGCGGCCATTGATTTTGCAAGTATTTTTAGTGGAGATTAACCTGAGATCAGGATTGGACAAATCCCATGCCATGATTCCCGGGGCTACCAGATTTATTGACTGGGCAACAATTAATAACAATGCCGTAACACAGGACACATGTATATTGAACTGCACTGTAGATGATTTTACTAAAAATATGTTTATAATTATATGTAATATTTGGTTTCAATTATATGTAAATACATACTGGAAATGAAAATTTTAAAATATTTTAATTGTGAAATAAATATATAAATGTTTTTAATTTGGAGGTATGACAATATATTGCTGGGCTACCACATTTTATGTACTTTGTAGCCGATGGGCTACAATTGAACCATTTTTCTAATCTTGCCTGAGATTATTCATTGATACTGGTTTATCTATTTTAAAATATAATCGAAAACTAAAAACTCTTTTAACAAATATTTAAATCATTGTTTAACTAATTTTAGGATCATTTAACCATCCATCTGCTCCCAGGCCAGGGAAGGTATCTGTTGAAGTTGCTACAAAATACAATGTGAGTATAATGTGGAATAATTGTGTATCAACAATCAAATACTGTATAACATAGCATTTTGGCATGGCATGAATTGTAAGTTGGGTTTGATAGTGTCCATCCATTTTAAAATATTTTAAAACTTTGTTTAAACATCATGGTTCTTTTCCTCATTAACCAATTTTTATGATGTTCTCTTCGACTTCAACACTTTGATTATACCACGTTTTTACCTTTCATTCCTCAATTGCTATATTATACTAGTCGAAAGTTGTAGTAATATTATTTATTTGCGTTATGCTTCATTCTGTTCCTGTTTTAGTGTTCATCAGAAATACAGTTTACTAAACATTTTGTTTCAAGGTTATTTTGGAAAAAACACAGTCTACACACAGTGTTACTAACAAGTTAGAAAGAAGATGTTTTATTACTTTACTACCCTTCCATTAGATTATAAGAGAATATCAAAATATATGTTGATATATGTTTAGAGTAAACATGATAGAACATGTGCTATAAAAAATCAATCCAAAAATAGGCTCATTATCATAATTTATGCTGTACTATCTCATCATATTCATGCACTCATTTTGTCTGAACCACAAATTTTAAATCTTTAAAAATTATTAATGCTTCTCAAATCAAATTTCAGTGCTACATGGAGCTTTGTCTTAATAATGATATCCAGGCCATAATCTAGCTGGCGAAATAAGCACTTATTTTGCCAAACGTTGCTCAAGTTTGTTGTCTTAGTGAAAAGTTTGAAGTCACCATATTTGGTACCTAAGTTTTTGTTTTAAATTATGTGGAACACCCAATTTAAATTCCCCACAAGCTATATGTTAGATTACGATTTCGTATTGATAACCTGTTTTGTGGGGAAAGACATAATTATGTGAATGTTTTGCAATAGGCCTATGTTCTCTGTGTAACTGTAAGGTAGCTACAACAATGTACAGCATGATCACGCAGCATGACATGTTTATCAATCGGTTGAAGGTAGACAGTTCGTAAACTATTCAACATCATCATAGAATAAACATAATTTAGTTGCAGCACACAGCATGGAATAGACAGGCTTACTTTGTTATTATTATTATTAATACACATTTATTTCAAGAAAAACAAATTTCACATTGAACGCAGTGATGGATGAAACATCTAGCTTCCTTTCATGGCATCTCCCTCGGTTTTGTTCTTGTTCTGTTTGATCGATAGATCTTTAGGTGCTCAATTATCTTTATCTATTTAGACAATTTAAAGGTGGAAAAAATTTATTTTATAGTGATTGTGTTACATTCAGACTCGGGTGAATTATGTCTTGTATTTTATACCGTAAATAGTAAATAATATGGACATCTAAGCTGTAGTACTTAACAGGAGAGCTGGACATTTCAGATTAATAGAGTGTCAAAGCTTTTTTCTTTACAAATGTAAGTATAAAGGTTAATGTATTTTTATGTACCTAGTACACCTTTCTGTATGCCTGTTTACCAACATAAGTATAGTAATCCATCAACATTTTTGCTTTATGCTTTAAAGTGTTCAAATGAACAGAAAACTCAATTTTATTGCGTCTTTCACTGACAACTACAAAGAGATTACAAAAATGCACACGAAATGCAAGTTTTGAAGATGCTGAAATTTTCTGAAGGGAAGAGATCAACATTGAAAAAGAACAGATCTGTTTCCAATGAGAAGTGAGTTCCTGCTTTTGTATTGACTTGCATGATACTACATGTAGTTTTAATCTCTTTTGCTTTACATGTTGCATACATGTGCTCTTATCAATCTCAGTCTGACCCGTCTCTTTCGGTACAGTTTGCTGTTTAGAGACTGTATTGTTACAGATCTTGATATATGCGGCAGTGAGTGCATTTTACTAGCCAAATTACATACTGTACAACAAACAGAAAGTTTGGCGATTGGTTTTGTGTTCAATAGAAATTATGTTGTACAGAGTTGTAATATCCATGTTGTTACTTGTATACACTCTATTTAGCAAATGGTAGTTTAGACATGTTCTGTTTAACAAGTAGAAATGTTCAGCTCTCCCTGTAAACTATCTAGTTCGATCACACATAATAAAATGTATTAAAAATTTCAATAATGCATAAAGACTAATTGTGTATATAGTTTGCTTGTACTGTACTTATTTTCATGGTGGTTATTAACAATCTGTGCATTTCAAGAACAAAACTTGAGAAAACTGATTTATTGAATTAGAATGGATATAACTATGTTGTATTTGATGAATTGTGTATGTTGGTTCTGGTTTTACAGTCTGGCCAGAAAAAAAAGTTACTCGTTTCCGATTACATGCTGGAAAAATATAGGGTAGGTAGGTAGGTAGGAAAAATATTTTATTTTGGGAAATAATTTTATTTATGGATATTAAATAGGTGTTAATAGTTTTGGAATAGTTTTCGTGGAAATCGATGTTCTATTAAAAAAATGTTTTGGACATACGAAAAAAGATTAGGGTCGGCAGGTTCAAATTAGGGTCGGTCGGGTAACCGGAAACAAACAATATTTTATGATACGCCTCTCAAATAATACAAATATCCATTTTACTGCCTCTGCTCCACATCACCAGTAAAACTTAATAAATGACAATAATACTGGAACTAACGTCTGCAATTTGTCAAATACAACACAGTTATGTCCTAAATAAACAACATTAAACAGCAAGTCTAGTTAAAAGAATTCACTTATTCTCATTTCAATGATACATTTTTTATAAATGTCGTCCAAACAATTTCAAAACAATTTGTTTGCACAAATTTTGGGCACATACACAGTCTGACAGACACATACTGTTTGAGATTATCCTGTTTGAGTTCACAGGTTTATTGTATAGCAGTTACAGCCCATCATTTGTATGTTTACCTTTGCAGGTAGAGATCACGGCTTGTGACAATAATTGATTTCTGCTTTAACGTTGACACATCTAGTTCAAATTCTAGATACTTGTTTCATTTGCATGTTCCCTTTTAGCTATTCTTTCTTTTTACAGTCTAATCTTACTTTTTTGCATGTGATTTTATCAGACAACAATGCTATTTTCAGCATTTAAGACTTATATTTTGTCTATTCAAAGCTCTTGTACTCCAATAACTTGTACTAAACAAGATATTTTTTGAGAAAATGTGTAAACATCATGCTGACTCTCATTCTACAACTAATCGACCCATTTCATGAGTGGACACTGAAATTTTAGCAACAGGTGGGGTAAAACCGCTGATTTAAACAATTTTTTGCCTCAAAACAAATTTTATCTACAAAAATTAGATATCTGCATTTGACCCTATAAATGTTTTCAGGATTCACGCCTGCAATTTAAATACTGAAAAGCAGATAATATTAGTAAAAGTACCAAAAGTAGGTCACTTAACAATATATTTCAATATTCAGAATTCATTGATAACAGTTGGGCATATCATGCGTCCTGGCAGTCCTTTCTCCGAGATGAGCAACATCACAACTTCAATGAAAATCATTCCACAGCATAATGAAAGTTTTTGACAGAATGTAGTCTATGTAACGTTTAAAACTATTACAGTTAAAAACTGTCTTTTATTCTATTTTTAGACAACCATTTCGAGAAAAGTGAATTCAGAAAACGGTGCGGCAGTTGGTGAAAGTTCAGAGAGCAGAACTAGCCACTACAATGTGAAAGGTCAATCGGAAAACAGTGTCCAACATTCTACTGAACATCTTGTAAATAAAACGAAATTTAAAAAACTTATACTCCAGACTGGTTTGACATCACTCAGTGACAATGACTTGACACCTTCACAGTGGCAGATAAGAAATGTTCCAACTTCATCCGATCATCCTCTCAATTTATGTCTTGATTCACCAAACTCCCCCAAGGATCAGAACCAAGTAATGCTTAGTTTAGAAAGCAGCTTGCAAGTGCCTAGATGTACCAAGAGTAACAGCTCTAGATGTACTGAATCATGTAGTATAGAAAAGACAGATTCTTCAAGACAAAGTGGTGACGAGCTGCCAGCACTATATTCACCATCTAGAATGCCAAAAGTTTTAAAACTGGATAATGAAGCTGAACACATTGACAGACGGTCACATAATTATGATAGCATTACCCATGGTAACATCTCGTGTGTGAACTTGGATGACCAGTGTTACAATTCTGGCAGCATCTCTCTGGGGTCTGCTGACACAAGCTCTCTTGCGAAAGCAGCAGTATATTCTCCTATTGGAGATCACTTCCCAAACCTTCTACAACAGCTGCAGACATCCATAAAGTATGAACATCTTGTTACTGATAGACATGAAGAACCTTCTCCAACACGTAGGTATTTTATTGATAGTGAGCAGCAACAATCATCAGCTATGAGAGGTGTTGCACTTCCGACTGTGTCGGTTGTTACAGATGGACCTGAGGAATCTTCTCAGACAAGTATGCGTATTTTCGAGTGCGAGCAGCAAGAATCGTCAGCTCTGAAAGGCATTGCACTTCCAACTGTGCAGATAACCAAGTGCGGGTGTGAACCAGTGATGCATTACTTGGAACTGGTTCCAGCAACTGTAAAGCAGAATAGAGGTGCCAGAAAGCGATGCAGAGTGTGTTATTCGACTGGCAAGAGACGCGATTCACGCTTTCAGTGTGCAGAGTGCACCACTAAACCTGGACTGTGTCCCATTCCCTGCATGGAGATTTATCACGAACATATGATTCATTTACAGAATTTGGAAACTGATGCTGTTCCACTTTAAATGCCCGATATTTACATCCTGACAAGTTTTTCTCTATATAACTTGTCCATTCCAGATGACCATCCATCATCAGCCCACCTGGAACATTTGCCTAATATTTGATAAAATATTAGTTTTATGTTGTACCTGTAACACAAATGCCCTTTTTGTTTTAGGGTCAGTCGGATAACAGGTGCAACATAAAAAAGCAATTTTTTGTTAATCTAATCTTTAGTCAAACGTTAGCCAAATGCTGCCGATAACAAATTATTTTTGCCGGTGAAAATCCTACCATAACATCTTGAAATCATATTTTCTACATATTTTGTCTGTGTCTAAAACAAAGATATATAGAGAATACTAACCGATTTTACCTGTGATACCATTTTGGTAACTGACAAGAGAAAGTGAGTCAGATACAAACACTGTTAACGAGTTTCATAAAAATGGTATGGCAGGCAAATGAGTATAGTATTTTATTTATTACAAATCAATTGTAAACAAGCTGGTGTCAAAACCTACTACATTTTCTACGAATTGGATCAACCAGTGATCTGTGTCATGCATATGAATACCATACACTGTATATGTAAATGCAGTGAGCAAGTTGGCTGCTTTCTTTATATATTGTAACCCATGTCTTGGGTTATTTGAGAGTGGAAGCTCTCCCAAATTGCCCTGGATCATGTGTGATTGGAAGGTGACTAGAAGCTGATCGCTTTCCAGCAATGTCCTAAATTATGCAGATGATTGGGAGGTGATCTTTTGCATAGTAATGCCCTGAATTATGTAAGTAATTGGGAGATTACCTTGTTCCAGTGAACCACGACTGGTATATCAAAGGCTGTGATGTGTGCTTTCCTGTCTGTGGGAATGTGCATATAAAAGATCCCTTGCTGTTATTCGAAGAGTAGCCTATGTGGCGGCAGTGGGTTTCCTCTTTGATCAAATGCGTTTGACATCCAATAACTACTGATAATTAATCAATGTGTTCTAGTGGTGTCGTTAAACAAAGTTGACCTTTTGGTGTATTTAGTGGTAAGAGCATACACCTGAAGTGCATGATGTCGTAGCATTGATTCTTCTCAATGGATCAGTTAAATCTGTTGTGTTTTTCTGATTCCAAACAGCAGTCAATGACAGGTTCATGAAAGTGTATACACGCTATCCTATGTGAGAATATGTAGGCCTATATAAAAATCCCTTGCTTCTTATGGAACATGAGTAGCCCAGGTGGCAACAGAATTTTTTTAAGTCTAATTAGTTGATATCTTTCTTAATAGTCATCACTAATCAATGTCAAGGAATTATTTGAGCCCTTTTGACATATTTCACATTGTGAACTGATGGTAAGTAAGTCCTGTAACATGGTTGGTTAATAAATGTTGTCGATTGGCAATTGATCTCTTCAGATTTAGAGGTTTAATCACTGCACATGAATACATCAGTATGTTTTTCAACAACAAAATGGCTTCCAGCATCTATAAACTGCCTTTGCCTGGAAATTGACAACTTAGGACACCAATCATAACAGAGAAACCGACAATATTGTAATAAAGAAGTTACTAAAGAGATGATGGGGAAACTTTTAAAATCTCCATTTTTGAAACAGAATGTGTTTTTGTGAAGTTAAAAAAATTATAACAAATTTGTAGTACATGTATATGCAAAAGTATTTAATAATGTATATGGAAATGTAATATGTTTTTTTCAATATTGGTCATAATTACCGGGTATAATGTATTTTTGTGAGGACGCTATATATTTTAATCAGATTCCCTGAGTATTGCAATGACGCAATCAGTGGTGTGTGACCATTTTCTCAATAGGATATGACTCGCCTATTATTTTGTTGATGTCTATCTTATAAAAACATATAACTTACGAACATGAAACTACTCGATAATTAAGTACTGGATATGGTATGCATAATTATGGAGACTGTTGACGAAACTCGTCATATCCGAGTCAAGCAGCAAGGTAAAAAGATTGTTCTTGGAAAATATATGAAACTTTCAAATAACATGAGCTAAGCTTATAATATTTATATGATTAGAATTTAGATTGAAATAAGTGTTGTATGTTTATTGAGATAATTAAATTGTTAAACAATTCCATGCGACCATCTATAGCTATAGTTTCATAATAATTTGCAAATAAGTTTTTCCATTGTTTGCTTCAAAGCAGATGAAGTTCGCAGCTGTAAATTTTGTAAAAAGCAATCAACCCGCGATATGTAATTATTTGCATACAAAATATATTGTCATCGTTATTCTTTTTAATGGATATCATCACTAGTAATTATTTGTGTGGTAATTTTAGCAGATAAATTACAAATACCGAGAATTGAACACACGAATACTAGTTTTACAGTGCTATGCCTATATGCATACTGTGATAATATTGTATAATATGTGATATCTCTCTAAATATTCTGCTATTGATTGTTTAAATGCTTGTTAACTTATTGGTATAACTTTTGTTTTAGTGTTTTAACATAAATTACTCTGTGCCAAAGTTATCTATTGTGCATTAATATAAAATTTGTTTCATGTGATATAATTATGTGATAATATAATTCAATATTATATTTTTAAAGTACTTTTTTGTTATTTTCTTTTTTATGTTAACTTAAAATGTGTGAACAACCTTTTCTGGCTTTTCACACAATTTTATAGCAGTACACAAATGTTAATATTAAAGGCACACTCCCGAGTTGACAGATGCATCTAATGCTATTTGTAACATTTCTGGCTAATACAGCATTTATTATTTATTAAAATTAACATTTACTTACATTTTATTGCTTACAATATCGATATATATAGAGGATATCCCCCTCGTGCCTTGTGATATCATAATTTATCAGCACGAGTTGATAAAAGTATCAAATCCGAGCCTTGGCATTCATTATCATTTTTTCTAATTAGGATGATTATTAACAGAAATTTAATGGAAATGAACACTTGCAATGCTTGCTTCGAAGGCATGACGTCATAACAGTTGCGTCAACGTTATGATGTCATGCTTAGAACTATCAGGTTTCTTAGTGACGAGCTCGAAAAACAGTCTCTAGACCAATCAAGATTATAAGACGT
>JAUTCZ010057283.1:0-10259 GCA_032273805.1 Melanodrymia brightae | reverse complement strand
GCACACAACACGGAATTTGATGAACCAGACGTGTTTCACTGGCTGGAACGGAAAATAGCCCATAAAAATGTTTTGCGGTGTGGAGGATCGATCTCTAGACCCATCCTGCCACAGGCGGACATTCTACCTCTGAGCTACTTCCCGCTCCCTTCAAACGTGAAATGCAATAATGTGGAAACACTAGTGGATGACGTCTTTTTCTAGGCTAGACTCTTGATTCATGAACTATGACACAATAACCGTATTACTAATAACCGTGTTTAGTTGAGAAAATAAGAACCTAGCAGCAGCTCAACGTTAGAAAAGAACATTTCTGTGTTTTATTGACCGTAATATTTGAACAGTGTTCTTGATATGATACTGGAAGTAGGTTAGAAGGATGCACGCCATGCAGGGGTGCGCACGCAGCTCGTTGATGGCGCTGTTATCAGTAGGTAAATAAATGGACATACTTGTAGTCCACAGTGTGGGTGTTCTCCCACCTGTGTTCTCCGTGCAACCATTCAGACGAGAGGGAGGTTGCACGCAGAACACATTCCAGTCGTCCTGAATGTCGAAGATTATTTATCTTTGCTGCAGTTACGTTTTTTTTCCAAAGTACCAGAGGAAATAGATTCACAATGAATACACAACATAATTGCTCTTTCTGTAAGAAAAACAATGGTGGGTCTTTAAAAGGATAAAGGTTATCACATGCTGCAATGCTGCTGGCCATTCATACGATAGCTCCATATGTCGACTTTTACTGATTGTCTTCACCACTAACGTCAGTGTCATGGCATAAACATAGTCGAAAGTCACATTCATCTGTTCGTCTGTCTGTCTGTCTGTCTGTCTGTCTGTCTGCCTGCCTGCCTGCCTGCCTGTCTGTCTGCCTGCCTGTCTGTATGTAAGTTGGTATGTTCCAAAATGAACATGGTTTTATTCTTAATCTTTGGATAAACTACTACACATGCTACTAGTGTATTTAATTAACTTCACTATTTAAATTCTAAGCCAACATACTGATGAGCAATCAAACAAAACTGCTTTTACAGCGAACTAGATGTTACATTTGACATTGTTTTGAAATGTTTTCAAAGTTCAAGAAACCCATGGAAACTGACAAACCAGTATGGCAGTGTAACGTTGTGTCTTAATAACGGATGGTTTCAAGTATCTCAAAGTTGGCAATCCGTGGGCATCAACTGATGGAGCAGTATGACGATTTGAAAGAAAGAAAGAAAGGCAATCTATGTTTAAAGATAACCGTGTACCGAATTGTTATGTAACCGTTGATGTAATTATGGATTGGTGGTTAAACCAGTGGACATTTGAGAAAATGTATTTTAAGAAAGAAAAAAACATCTTTATAGTTTGGGAATTGATAAGCGCCAGTTTATGGACTATAAAACGTCCTTCATTGTGAAGTAAGACCACCCGTGAATAACTCTTCTCGTTCACACTAGACAGTGTTATGTGTATGATCTAAACGTGAACACCATTATAACCAAAATATATGCGCATAGCCAGTCAAAAGGACATACTGGCAATGTTCAATGGATCTTACATGATAATTACAGACAAAAGAAGTGTTGATATCACGTGTTCGCGAAACATGAGCGTATCCTGCGTCATTGGTGGTATTCTTCATTTCTATAGGAACGATGAGGTTGTGTGACGAGTTTACAGAGGAAAGAAGAGTATCAGATACCATGTTTGTTAGTGATGCGTCATAATAATGAAATAGCATCTGATTGCCTACGTCATAGTTGTTATAACCAGTAGTTCTCCAGTTATGATTTTCACCGACCTCCTTATTGCGAATCTGTTTTGGTCTGCCGTGTATCTGTCTTCAGAAGTATTATATCTGTAGAATTCGATGCAAAACAAATAAAAGAAAAGTAATCAGATTCAAACCAAATATATTGAGAGAGAAACATGTTTCGTATGTCCATATTTCCTTCTGATATTACTTGTTATACGTCTCGCTGGTTGATATATTGTGTATTCCAGAGCCAGGAAACAAATAAATATGTTACATATGATGTTTATGACGTAGTTTACCTCTATATGTCTGAAACCGTTAACCACACACGATGATATAAATAGGTTCTTTCGACAAGGAACATTGCTACCAACTCCGCCCTTTCTAAAAGTTATCTTTATATGAGGATTAAACTATCCCAGCCCTATCCATTAACGAATCTTGGTCTAGAGATTGTTTGTTATATGCATAAAACGTAGACATTTTAGACAGTTGGCCCATAATTACAAAAATACCACTAGATAACCAATTTAAATAATTATTTACAGTTATGAATAATTCCTTGGAATCAAAACGACAATACCATTACGTACAGTATATCTGTACAAGGCAAAGTCAAAAAGAAGTTACAAGATGGCGTGTATAATAATTATGAATTACAGCTTAAGAAGTGATGATAACAGGTGTTCTGGAAACGTGAGCGCATTTCAGCCCCACCAACATCATTCCGCCTTAGTAACAGAAGTATCTACTCTGAGCTTCCCAGTGAAGTAAACACATCGGACAAAGGTTTTTTCTTGCTGTGCTATCGAGTTGAACAATATGGTGCTTGCCAGATTCTTTGAAGTCGTCTATGCTGTAACAAGGATCGTTCTGCACCTTGCAAGAACATAAATATTTACTTTGGCGGATTTGATTTACTGAGATAACGAACTACACGGAGACGCACAATGATATTTGTAAGCAGAGATTTAGCACTATTACGTAAAGCTCTAAGGGTATGCACTAAAATGAATCTGGTTAAGTTAAATAGTTAAAATAGCTTTGAGCTTACGTGTTAGTTCGTTCAACATTCGGTAGTTGCTCGGTAGAATTTTAGCTCTAATTGATTATCAATAGTTATTATTCAGTTTACAACAAATGTGTGTAGTTGTATTGAATATATAGAACTGTTATTGAATTCCAAGGATTACTATTTCAGTTTCCTTCAACCTCTTGCAGTTACCTAGTTTGAATTTGCGATCGTTTTGAATCCAGATAATTTGATATAAAACCAGGATTACATCAGTAGAAACCGACGCATATATTCATTATACTTGTTAATGTCCTCACACGGCGATCTATTACATATAGCATACTGCCATTGCTTTGCCAAGTGTTTTAAAACATTATGGGCCGGTTTCATATCTCTAGGTTTCGTAGCACTGGGTTATGTCAAAACCTAGGTTTAACACTGGTATACAAAAAATGCTGAAAAACTAGACATAGACCCACACCCGTGGTGCATTTCAATACAACTGTAAACCATGGTAAACTAAGGTTATTGAAAACCAGACATGTGAAATGCACAGTGAAGATCACCCACGGTTTAAACCAGGTGTAACTCATAGGTTTACAAAATCCACCGATAACCCAGACATATGAAATCGGTCCTATGAGTTCAGAATCAGTGATCATACGTGAGTTTAAACACAAGGCAAGCACCCATATCAGCCCTGACTATGGAATGTTTACCGATTCCACTAATGAGTGCGGAGTTCAGATTTAATTTGGTAAGTACGACACATGTTAATATCCTAGAGCGAAAGTGAAATGATCAAAACAACACGCAGAAAAGATCTATTTTGTGTTTTTTTGTTTTTTTATAGCAAATAGTAACATGCAAAAATTAATTTCGGTGGCTCCGTGATCTTCGAAATAAATCAATGTAAACGTTAGAGTATTTATTTTAAAAACCAACATGCTTATCATTTGAATTTGATTTGAAACATATTTTATTGCTTTATAAAAAACAAATCGATTAGGCACAAGTTTTTCAACTTACTAGGCCTTCTCACAGCTGTCTGAAGTCGACCTTCAAAGAGGTACGAACCTACAGCCATCAGCCTGACAAGGCAAATAGTACACGGAGTACATAATAGACACATAGACGTATATAAATCGCTTTCGTCTTCCTTGTTCGTGGCTAAGAATGAAGAAAATGAACGAGTGATCACCGGATAACATATCTAGAACTAAACACATGATCTCAATACACTGCATGCGCATCAATGTTCAAAGACATGTATCTAAGAGTCGTATCAGCGGTGGAATTTCAGCTGTAGTGTGTTTCCTGTATTATGTTAGAAAAATGTGAAATATGTTACGTCAAACTCACCTTTCTCAGACTGATGTTTTCAGCACGCCCCACCACTGCACATGTTCCGATGTAAGTAAAAGCCAGGTATCCGCTGAAAGAGCATGACGTGCAATTTCAATCCCGCGCTTGATTTGTGGTGTGATAACTGAGCACAGACATGATGTACATTAAAGCCGTGCCTGCTACACATGAATATTCCCCATTCGGTCAATTCAAGCAGAACTCTACCTGCGAAATGTCTTTCAACTCTTTTTTTAAACAAGGCAAACAACCCATAATGACTTGTGAAAAAACAATTTGCCGATTTGTACACTGGACTGTTGAGATAATAAATCTCCAAGCGAGATGTAAATAGTACGAATAAGTCTTTCAGGTATTCATTAGAAGCATAATATATCTATTGGGTATTTCTCAGATATACAGAACATATGTATCATGTGACTGCTTTACCGTTACAATAACCCAGATCTCCTAGTTTCTCTGTAACATTAAACTAAACTAAAACACAGCCATTATTCTTCTCGTGAGATCGGCTTCTAATGTTCACACATCTATATTGGGAAACACTTGTCAATAGATTTATCATGAAAACCTTAACAATACGAAAACAAGACCACTAAGGGCATATTACACTCTAAACGGCACAACCGTGATATACACAAAACATAGCTATACACAAGGAGGAGTTTAAGGGATGTTATAACAAAATCGATATGGATGCACTTATGAATCACAGCTAAATTTAACCAAATGACCAACAATTTTGATGACCGTCAAACATGAAAGCAAAGTAGGAATTATATATATAAGTATAGTTAAACTTAATGTCACAATCTAATATTGAATTTTCACCTTTTGGTTAACGAAAAGAAAAAAATTGATAAAAAAGGATAAAGTTTGTTTGTTTGGTGACACCACTGGAACACTGATCTGCGGTTATTGGAAGTCAAACGCACGGTTATATAGAAACCTGGTCAAATGGAAAACCCGCTGCCGCCACATAGGCTACTCGTATTCAAATAACAGCAAGGTATATTTTATGTGCACTTCCCCACATACGGAATAGCACACACACCATGTCCTTTGATTGACTAGTTGTGAATTACTGGTTGGAACGGGAAATAACCCAACGGGTTCCCTGAGGAGGATCGATCCTTCAACCCATCGATTTCCAGGCGGACGCTCTACCGCTGAACTACACCCACCCACCCCCCCCCCCCCTCGTTGCATAGAATAGATAAAGACATTCCACTTTTAGAACTAGCAGAATTATTCAATTTGTGTTCTGTGTTAAGTAAACAAGCAGAGATTAACTCACTTTCTCCGATATGCATTAGGAACAAAAGAAACTCAACAGTTTCGGCTCATGATTGAAAACACCAATAAACCTAGATATCTTCCACGCAATGTCATATATATCTTTGTTATTTCACGACGTCTAATTGGCCAGTATCCTCGCTCTCCTATTCTATTCTGTTCTGTTCTGTTCTATGCATCAAGGAATCAGTATCTAGGTAATGTTATTATACCCAGTTGCTTCTCATTGTTTGCGTCCATCAAACTATAGTTGTTGTTATCTTTGACTGACGATCTGTGTTAACTATGTTTACATAAACCAGAACGTACTTATAGATTTACCAATAAATCCTCACCAACAGTGCCAGTTGAAGATTTCGCTGTTTAACGCCACAGTGCCTGTCAGGTTTATAATTATGCAAGAATACATAATAATTTGTAGTTTTGTACTCACGTTCGTATCATTACATGGTAAAAACTTGTTATTTATCCTAAAATTGGACGTAAATTCCATAAAAAGTAACTTGATAAGACAGACAACTAAAAGTCTATGTCATCTTGTGAAACTGATTTCGGTTGCAAAAATACTAAAAATACCAGAGAAGCGGCAGAATCAGTTACAAACGAAACTGAGCTACTTTCGCTCATATTTCGTTTCATTTACTCAAATATTCTCCTAAACTATTCTATATAAGTTTTGGGTTACTTTTTTTGTCTCATTACAACCTGTTTTCTCTTATTTAAACAAATTTGGTGCAAGCCTTTTCCACGGAGGATTTAAGTTGGGCTACGTTTATTTGGTAAATTATTGATTTTCTGTGTTAATTTTATCTAATTTTTGGACAACTGCCCTTAATATTTGTATATTGGGACTGTTATTTCTATGCTATGCCCCCTCTATTTATAAACCCTAGATCCGCCCCTGACAAGAGTTACTATGGCGTGACTGACCTCTTTTATGCGGACATCTATAAATGAGCAATATAATTTACTCTAGTTATTTAATAATAGCGAGTATTATGTTCGGCTTTCAGACTGAAAGTGTTTCCATATAATGTAGGAAATCAAATTTGGACAAATCCTGTCCAATTACAATAACTACTGGATAGCTGGTGAACAGTACTGGAGGTTGTCTAATAACACTGTGTAAGGTCAGGAGTATTAAAATAATGAAAGACAAATACAAACACATTGATTTGTATACAATGTAATCACCAGTGTGCACGTATCTGTGCTTTGTATTTATTCAGCACTAGAACCCTTTTTATTTGGCAAGAAACAGAAATATCCCAATTAAGGTGGTAACGAACTGATAGGTTATGTGTCTGTGTGTAAATGTAGTTAAAATGTTCTACACTGGGGTATTTCGCTTTTGTAACGAAAAAAATGGTAAACGTAGGCAGTTTTGTAACACCTGCGAATCTCGTGGGGGAAAATTACCCGCTTTTTTAAACTGAAGGAATAGCCTATGTGGTGATAGGAGACGTGAGTAAGAGCATATAGAGTATTGACAATCATTTTTTATAATATTGTTTAGGACCTAGATTTCTACACATTTTTTTCTATTCCTTTTACACTGGGGACCCGTTGAACTAATATTGTTTTGCTTCAAATACCATTGTCATAGCTCATCTGTGTCCACGTGATATAGCATTCAGCTGCAACACAAAACTCTAATTAAAATGAACTCGTAACATCTAACAGCATTTTAAAATTAGTCTTAAGGTATTATAACTTCAGTTGACTCATCGTTATATCTGACGGCCAAATGTGTTTTCGCGCTAACATCAAAATTATTTCTGCAACTTAAAATTCTCATCATTATTGGTGTAAATCCCAACTGACAAACATATTCGCAAATGATTAACGGTGTTCGCCGATTGCCAACAATTGACAAGCAGAAATTGAATCGGACATAGCTGGCAGCATGTCGGCTGAGTCAATTTGTCGACCCTCTCATTAACCCGAATATGAATTTCAAGTCTGTGCTTCATTTGACTAATATGAAATTGCTTCCAGCGATTTGTTCACGATGTGTACGGACAACTGCACTGTGTGCCGCCAATCCTCCCAACACCAACAGCATCCACATGTTAAACAACCAAATGCAGAACAACTATTAAACTGTTAATGAACAATAATTTTAGCTAATATATTTCATTCGGTATAAATAGTAATGGCTCTCTAAGACAGAGGACGATCTGGCCATAGTTAGAGCAATCTCTTAGTTTCAGAGCCCTTTACAACATCCTTTGGACATTATTATATATTGTGTAGATATTATATAGTCAATTATATTGATTGTAACAATTATTACCTTTCTCTCACCTCCAACAACACAAAATAACAACGCATTCTATTATTTAATTCCTGTGTGTGGAATATGTATACACGTAACGCGAAGTTACGAAGATTAAACTCTTAATATTTTAATTTCTATTTTCCTTACTGGCGTGTTCCGGGTCTATGTTATCTGTTTGCCTGATCCTCAAGGAAAGGAATCATTAGAGGGACAGGGCGTATCCAGTAAGTTAATATGGTGGCTAGACCAGCTGTGAAACGTCCTCGAGACAGTTAATTAAGTCACTTTGAGGATCTTCACGTTCTTGAACGATCAATTTGTTTTGTTTTTCGTCGACTTAATGTGTGTTCTTCGAAACTATATTGTGTACGAGGCCGATAACATGGCATAGAAGATAAAAGTCTGTTTGTTTAGTGGCATCACTGGATCAAGTTTATTTCTTTAACGATACCACTGTTCAGAACACATTGATTATTAATCAACGGTTATTGGATGTCAAACGCACGATTATTTAGACACTTGGTCACCGAGGGAATGCACTGCCGCCACATATGTTTCATTTACCGAATAACACCACAACACATGCATACAACAGGGGATCTTGTATGTGCACGTTCCCACAGACAGGATAGCACACACAACGGGCCTTGATGGACCAGTCGTGTATCACTGGTTGGAACGGTGAACATTGAACGGGTTGTATGAGGTATGTTCGCGCATCACAGTGTTGTGGTGTTTGTATCGTGTATTCTTGTTTCCATTGTTTCACTGTTTAGACGAGGTATGTTCGTGCATCTCAGTGTTGTTTATTAAACCAGACAGTTCATGAACACATCATGCCGAGTTCGGATATCAAGTGATATCTGCTACATACAATACGCCATGTGCTTCACAGTCTATCAGCTCAATTCATTCCCAGTGGAAACCAGAAGCTGATTGTGAACGAGAAATGACTTCAGTAATATTCATCAAAACCATATATCAAAATAGGTAAATAACAAAATGATCTAAATGCTTTGCAAGTGTTCCTCTGCGAAAGTGATGGAGTTGTGGCATCTGACAAATGAGGAACGGGACGTAGCTCAGAGGTAGAATGTCCGCCTGTAGCGGGATGGGTTGAGAGATCGATCCTCCACAGCGCAAAACATTTTTATGGGCAATTTTCCGTTCCAGCCATTGAAACACGTCTGGTTTATCAAATTCCGTGTTGTGTGCTATTCTGTCTATGAGATAGTGCACATAAAAGACCCCTTGTTGTTTTTCGGTAAGAGTAGCTCATGAAGCGGCGACAGCGGGTTACCTCTGTGACCATGTGTCAATATAACCATGCGGTTGACGCCCAATAACACCTGATTTATAATCGATGTGTTTCTAGTGGCGTCGTTAAATAAAACAAACTTTACTTTACTGACAAATGATTGCCGTGATGTTTCAGGGTTTGTAGTGATGTTTATGCGTTACCGATGTATGTCAGTACAAGCAGTGTTTTAGTAATGGTAGTGCTGTTTAATTAGTTATATATAGTGTTGTCCTTGTAAAGTTTTATTATTGACAAGGATGAGTAAGTAAGCACATTGATGTGTTGATATTGGCAACAGAATTTAAGTATTACGCACCTACATATTTTAGCATATTTTAGCATTGCCACTATTGGTAGTGATATTTACGTTGGGACATCAATGTTTTAGTATTGGTAATGATATTATAATGAGGCCACTGGAGCATCAGTGGCTATTGGATACCAAGTACATGGTTATACAAACGTATCGTCTCAACATGAATCAGTTGACGCTACACAATCTACTATTACTGATTAGAAACACGATATCTGTTATGTGTACTTTCCCACATACAGGATAGCATACAACACTGACCTTGATGTACTAGTGATGGATCACTAGTTAAAACAAGAAATTAGCCAAGAGGTCCTCTGAGGAGGATCGATCTTTCTACCTCATCCACGTCAGACGGGCTTTCTTGCGCTGTTCTACGTTCTGCTCCCTGATATTTATGTAGATTACGTAGTAGCGATAACGTTTTAATATTGGTGTAGTGATGTTTAAATAGTTGCAATTGATTTTCGGTGACCTCTGGAAATCCTATTATGGAACTGATGCCAATTCATCAAATGTTAAAGACTCTCAATCACACAATTTGGCGCCAATTGTTTCCGCTCTGGGGCATATCCAGACAATAGCGTGTCCTTAGAACTGTTCGAACTAATTAGCTATACAGGTTTCGGCAACGTATTCATAACAATTAATGTACAAAAGGCAAATTTTACGTAATATATTGCCATTTTGACATTTCTGTTGAAGTTTTTAATTATATAATAATTACGTAGATAAACAAGGACAGTATAATAATTATACTTGATGCTTTCCTGCTTTAGTTAGTTATAACTTATTTACGTGCTTATATCCAATTAATGTTCAAGGACGTCTGTCATGGACACTGGTCGGTGTAAGTTGAAGTACATCTAACCATTGGAGCCGGTGTAAAAGGAACGCAAGTCCTACCGGAATGCAAGTCCGGTTATATCAAAACAAAATGGA
>JAUTCZ010057272.1:0-10260 GCA_032273805.1 Melanodrymia brightae | reverse complement strand
ACTAGTGCCCACGATAGGCGTCCGCTATAACAGCTTGCTCTGAACGTGGACGTTAAACAATTTGACCTTGACCTTGAGCACAACCACAATCCCCTGCACCATACACACCTAGCTTTGTACGTTATATAATCTAAACGACGAAACAATGACATGGCCAAATTCTTATCTCTGCACAAGGCAGTCGAAGGTACATTGCGACAAAGTAAAGATGCAAAAGCAGTCATGATATGAGGCGCTCGTGATAGGTGAGCGTATCCTGCTCAACCGGTTGCACCCGTCGTAAGCACAGCCATTATTCTGTGTCCGTTGTCTTCATCGAATCGATAACAAGGGTGAAACTGGTCAAAGTAAGGTATTGTGTTAGACATAAGATTTTTTGTCAATGATGCTCATATCGTGAAATAGTTTAATGCTCTTAGACTTAGATGAAGTTAGTGAAATTACTTTAACATAATTATAGACTTGTTTTAATCTATTGTTTAACATGTTCGTTGAAATCCCTTGATAATGTTTATCCTATCTATACCAGTGAGCCATTCACTAAGACATTGTTCTCTGTGTTTCAGGTTCAGCCAGCGATCCGGACTTGGTATGCTCCACGACTACCGAGGATTCCAGCACGGCAGTCGAGATAGCTCACTGGACGACATCAAGGAGGAACAGGAGGATCAGTACAGCTCCATGTCGAGATACAGCAGAACGCTCCCCATGGCTCGACGATCAGCCGTCAATATGAGTCATGATGATCACAGCGACTACGAGGAAGCTAAAACAGTATTTTCCTCTACAAAGACATCGTTGCTAGGAAACAAACAGAAACGGAAGGAAGAGAGGGAGAAGTTGTCGACAGTTCAGGAGGATGATTTCGCAGACGACAGGTCTCCTAGTCCAGACATAGACTACAGTTCCGACGAATCGGGGATATCCGGCATTGGAGGTCAAGCTGGTTTCATCTTGTCTAGCTCTGGTGATTCGGGTCACATGAAAAGGCTGTCGTGTGGATCGTCTGACTCGGCGATGAGAGATTCAGATGGCGATTCATCTCTATGTTCAGATCTGGAAGGCGCTGTCACAATCGCTGAAATCAATATTATCCCTGGCGGCGACAAACACTGCAAGAAACACCTTTCAGACGAAATGAGTGGATATGAGAGTTCACTTCCCTCGTCTCGAATTGTTCCCGATTCTGATGAAACGGCTGCGTTTACGTTTGGCGACAGTACCGAAGATGGTTCTGAGCTGGGATCCGTGAAAAGGTTCCCTCTACCCGAGAGACCACCGTGGAAGAGTAAGGGCTTAAACAGCCTACAGTTTAATGCACGAAAATTCAGCTCATCTAGCGAAGAAGATGGCGATGTTCCGTTTCCAAGTTTCTTCAAGCAAGACCATAAACAGAAAGAGTTTCTTCATCACCTTGACGACGAGCACCTCTACAGTGAGATAGTCCCTCTGTCGGAAAGTGAGAGCGAAAGGGAAAACACAGAAGAGACACCTAAACAGAAAAAGCCTCAGAAAAAATTTGATGCTAATAATTCAGTTCCGTCAAATATCGGTTTGAACTCCGGCAGCTTGGCTGACATCCTGAAGCAGAGCATAACGCATGGTACGTTCAAGCGTTCTGGTCGGGGAATTCCACCTGTTCACAACACGTGTAACCCAGTGTTCAGTTCAGAAAACATACACAAAGAGTATTCTACCTTAGAACGAAGGAAGATTCAACATTCTGCTAGAAAAGCTTCAGTTTGTGAAGAAGTCGTGAAAACTAAAGCGAACATGATGGACGAGAGTACGGAATCCGATGAAGGTATTGGAAGCCATGATGACAGCTCAGAACAACACGACCCTAAACTTGACGACACGGAACATACTGAGCCAAGCAAACGCGGTCTAAAAATTAAGGAATTGCAACAAATTTTAATTAAAAAAGATTTACCTTTTGCCAATCCAGCACTCATTTTCGGTTTCCAGGCGAAGAAACAGGAGAGCAGTGATACGAGAAAGAATCACGTGACGCCTCCACCTCCCGCGAGATCACGGAGTGGTAGTTCCGGTAGCGAGTCAGATATCGCGGTGAGCATTAAGCCGTCAGCCATTATTACTCCTAAGCGAGGTTTGCCACCAAAACATACCAGTTCTGCTACTCGCGGTGTAACCAAGGCAACGACGCCCTCGGCTCCCCCAGCGCCGCCCCTCCCACCACCCTCTACACTACCTAAAGTAAACAGAAGTTCCTTCAGAGCGCCAAACAAGAAAGATGGTAATGTCGGTGAGAAAGGGTACGCAACCACCACGAAACTGAATGAGAAAAATGACGATCTGTGTTTCGACGAGGAAACGAAAGCCAGAATCTCTTCCATTAAGTCGATGCTTCAGCGAGCGACAATTAACGTCAACCCAATGGGAACAATGTCCTTACCAAGGAAAATGTCCATTGTTTCATAGGAGTAAGTTCTGTGTTGTTCGATACAGTGATATTATACCATTGTGTTTCAGTAGTCACGTTACAATTGTGATAAAGTAAAGTGGTATCACAAAGCAGTACATTTGCATTGATATTGTGATTGACTACAGTGGTATCACAAAGCAGTACATTTGCATTGATATTGTGATTGAGTACAGTGGTATTACGATTGTGATTCGATAACGTTGCATTACGATTGTGATTCTGTTCATTATTGCGATTGTGATATAGTACAGTGGTATTAGGATTGTGGTGTAATAAAGTTGCATTATGATTGTGATAGAGTACAGTGGTATCACGATTGTAATTCGGTACCGTTGTGTTGCGATTGTGATATATTACAGTGGTGTTACGATTGTGAAGTGATACAGTGGTATTAAGATTGCGATCCGATAGAATAGCATTACAATTGTGATTCGGTAATTATATTACGATGATATTTTCGATACCGTGATATAACTATTGTTATTCGGTACAGTGTCTTACAAGTGTGATTCAGTACCGTGATATTATACGAGTGTGATACCGTGATATTATATGGTTGTGAATTCGTACAGTGCTTTTACGAGAGTAAACTAGGACACTTCAT
The DNA here is from genome assembly GCA_032273805.1 of Melanodrymia brightae. Taxonomy (NCBI): domain Eukaryota; kingdom Metazoa; phylum Mollusca; class Gastropoda; order Neomphalida; family Peltospiridae; genus Melanodrymia; species Melanodrymia brightae. Next base: position 7,210 of record JAUTCZ010057272.1, on the reverse strand, counting down.
ATTGCGAGTTGGTGCAGTGGTATTACGCCCGCAATCTGATACAGTGCCACTTTTACTGTGGCCCTATTCATACGTATTACGAATAATTATAGGGCTGTGAATAAGTGAAAGATGATTTGTATATAGGAATGATTGTTTCGGCCATAAGCAACATCACAATATGCAACTAAGAGAGAATTATAATACAAGAATTGATGTGATTGAGGTGCAAACACAGAACTGTTCATTGAAGATTCGTCTTGCAATAATTGTGGTGTAAAATTATATATAAGTTGAGCGTCAACAAGTTGATAAGACTGACAGGTATTCAACGATCTTTAATGGCATCCTTTTCACTCAGTAGTGTGGACAAACAGGATTAATTTAGATCTAGATTGAAACATGTGAATTACGAATGTTATGATCTGGAAGAACTGTTATCCCCCAGGCTGGAACGTGTAACGTCGTGTAAACTTATAAACACGTATCTTATATTAAATGCATGTAGCGATATACATGCATCTACTATGTATATAATAATATTATTACTAACTTCCTTTCTTGTGTGTATTAGTTGGCTGTTCACAAACACGGTTATACGGAGTTTGGTTGTACATTGTCATGTGCTTTGGATTGGTATATAAATAACATATTTACTGCTTCGGAGTGGTATATAAACAGTGTTCGCTGCTTTGCAATCGCCTGCTGTTAATATAGTTATAGTAATAATCAAATGTCCATGTAGATGTTAGTGCTGATGTCTACGTATCATAGTTCAGACGAGTAGTCCAGGGGCCGGTTTAATGAACGTTGCTTAACGCAAAGATGGCGGAACGTTATCCTAACGATTACGCTGCCACAGTTGTGTATCAATAAACGTTATAACCACAACGAGGTTTTGCGGCCAAGATACTTAAATTGACAACTGTGACCGCTTCAGTGTCCTCAAATACGGTCATTTACGCAATCGTAGTGTAATGTCCTGGATAAGGCAGTCGCAAGTAACGTTACAACCTCTCCATTAAACCGGCCCCAGGAGCATTAGAGTTTGACCTGGAAATAAATAGTACTAAGCTGAATTTTTCAGAATAGTTCCCTAATACAGTGATAAACAACATATTAAAAGTCCATAAGTTTCAGAAGTCGGTGGTATACAAATTTAACTTATCTGTGCGTGCGTATGTCCAACTCGTTTCCACGGCATATCTTCTACACTAATTGATATAGGGGAATCATAATATGTCACAAGATACATGTAGGGAAGAATGTGTCGCACACAAAGAGTAGGTCACTGCAACCTATATCTTGAGCTCTGACCTACTGATCTAGGTTTCTACAGCATATCTTCAACTCTAATTGATAAATGGTCATCAAACCTTGTGACTAGATACATGTAGGGAAGAATGTGTCGCACACAAAAAGTAGGTCACCGCAACCTATATCTTGAGCTCTGACCTACTTAGAAGAAATCTAATTTTTTCTACAGAATATCTCCAACACTAATTGATATAGGATCATCAAACTTTGTGACTGGGTACATGTAGGGAAGAATGTGTCTTGTAAGTCGCATCGATCTATATTTTGAACTCTGACCTACATAGAACCTATCTTCCCACAGCATATCTCATACACTAATTGATATAGGGTCATCAAACCTTGTGACGGGGTACATGTAGGGTAGGCGGTGAGTCGTACACCAAAACGAGGTCACGGTGAGCTATATTTTGAACTATGACCTCCATAGAAATCTAGGTTTCTACAGCACATCTCGTACATTAATTGCTAAAAGGTCATCAAAGAGTGTGTAAGTACATGTAAGGAAATCGATGTGTCACACACCAAAACTAGGTCACTGTGACCTACATTTTGAAATAAGATCGCCATAGAAGAAATCTAGATTTTCAATGCATATTTCGTACAATAATTGATATAGGGTCATGCAACTTTGTATATGGGTTCATGTAGGGTGGGGGAGTGGGTATCCGCAAAGCCCCTGCTTCGAGTTACATCTAGTTTACATTCTTTTATCAATGAGATCAAAGTTAGTAAATGGCGGTAATATTATTCACATTATATTGATATTGCTAACATAATGGTGACATTATTTATTATTCACATGTTAATATTATTCATATGTAATATTGATAGTATCCACATGTTTGTGATATCATTCTCATACTAATTTATTGGCATGTTAATATTACATTTGTATTTACATTTATACATGCATACGTACATGCGTGTATGCGAGCGTGCATGCACGTACGCACACACACACACACACACACGCATACACACACGCACGCACATACACGCGCAGACACACACATATAATTGGGAATTTATAACAAAAAAACGACCAATAGTATAATTTATTGTTACAACTTAATATATATGGTTTGATATCTGTAACAAATATGTAATAATCTTTGATGTGTGATATAAAAATTGTATTTATTCTAGTTTTGTAAATTTAGCTTTGCACCCAATAAAGTCTATAATCATAAATTATTGTGTTGCTGTTTGATGCACTCTACGTTTAAAACATCCCAGTGGAGATAAGTGTTTAGAAAACAGTATTCATACATTAGTTAGTTATAGATTATTTAGAAGCTAATATCCAATGAAGGTTCGATCACTCACTAGGGTTGTGATTAAGAATCCCATCGTCTTGAGCGGGATTTGAACCCAGTATCTACAGTCTTGAGCCCGGTGGTCTAGCCACTACCACACTGAGCTATGTGTGCCGTATAAACATTGCATTCGCTTTTAGGTTTATATCGTAAAGTTGTCAGCGAATATTTTATCAGCCAATCTGACGATTGATAAATTTATTAAACTGTAATCTCTATCATGTATAGAAAACAAGTCACTTGTGTAATGAACCAACTCGCATGTTTTCTTATTTCATACATCCGGTATATAGAGTATTATGTAGTGTATACACACCGTTCTTCTTAATCCATTGCGTGTTGTTGTGTAAGTCAGTCACACGTAGCGTATTTCACTACCGAACACGTATCTATTTAACTCACACATTTAGAACATGCTATAGTCGATGAGCTATAACACGTATCCAGTGTATATCATTACGCCAGTCCTACAGTTAGAACATGTTATTATATCCGTTGTACTGTAGCCACCAATCCAGTAGTTAGAACAGGTCTATATCCGGTATACGTTTTATTGTACTGCATTTCCAGTGCATAGTAATACACCAGTCATCCAGTTAGAACATATGTCTATATCCGGTGTACTATTCCGCATATCCAAGGTATAGTAAATATGTCAGTCATTGAGTTAAAACGTCTATATCCGGTGTACGTCAGTGATACCATTAGAACATGTCTCTATATCCGGAGTAATTCCACATCAATCCAATGTGTAGTATTACGTCAGTCATACAGTTAGAACAGGTTGGTCTCTATATCCGGTATACGAATCTTGCCCTCTTCAACAGAACATCGTGTACTGAAGAAACTGCGAAATATAAATATAGCAGACGTTTATTAACGACATAAGTCTATGTATGGAACATATTGTTTGAACTATAAAAAAAGATACATCGAAATCTATCTCATATTTATAACTGGTTTATAATGAACTGTAAATACACTCGCCAGACTCGGCATTATACTGTAGATATATAATATAATTATAGACTGGTAGGTAATGTGTTCGAATCCGACTCGAGGCAATGGTATTTTTAATCACAATACCGGCTGCAAGCCTAGTAAGTGCTTCGTAAGTCTCAATGGGTAGATAGATGTACACCACTTACACCGGCCAATGTCCCACTACTTGTTAAAAGGACGTGGTATATACTGTCCTGTCTGTGGGGAAGTGCATATAAAATATCCCTTGCTACTTATCAAACAGGAGTAGTGAGTTTCCTCCTCTCTCATACTAACACTAACTTCTGTCCTGGACACACAATCGAGGTAGGTGGATTGTCTGTCCATGATAGACGTGCTTAAACCTCAATCGGGTAAACCGGTAAGCACTAACTAATATGATATCTTCGGAAATAATCTGGTCGGAGATCCAATAGTTTGTCTGTAGGAAACTAATCCAAAAATGATGATTTACCTTTTGCGAACACCAGGCCCCGTGTTTATAAACGTTTTAAAATCTAGACGTCATCTTTAATAAAGTTAAAACTTAAAAGACTAATGCAAGACTTGAAAAATAGAAAACTCAACAAAATTGATCACTTCAAACTTTATGAAGTTAGGGCTCTAAGTTTAAATCTGGAGTTCAGACTTTATTAAAGTTTAGCCTGAAAAACGTTTATAAGCTCGGGGCCAGATGAGCACATACGGTGGCACTCGTCTTAAAACTTGCGCCTGTACCTTTAACGTTATCTTACAGTATTACTATTGCCTTTGAACTTTCTTACACATTGCCAATAATGCACGTTATAGCATGAACAACCATTCGGCCTGAGACATGAAGATTCTTCAGCTCCTACACGAGCTAGTAGTAGGTGGTGATAAATTGCTTCCCATCACGATATCACACTAAACACATATTAGTCCTACCACTGGGCGCTGTCGTGCATCCGTACGTCTACGAAGAAAACAGGTAAGAAGTACGGAAACGACCTGATGGAGATGTTAGATATAGAGACAAAGAGTCGGAAGTAAGCATGCAATTAGATATTCTATTAGACTCCTGCAGATAAACTCTCCATGTTTTACTCAGATCATCTTCTCAAATAAAGACGTATTTAATATTGTGTTAGATGTACACTTTCTAAATTTAGTGGTGCGGGGCGTAGCTCAACTCAAAAGCGTCCGCTTGTGGATCGATCCTCATCAGAGGATTCGTTCAGTTATTTGCCGTTCTAACCAGTGATCCACGACTGGTTCATCAAAGCCCATAGTATGTGGTATCCTGTCTGTAGGAAAGTGCAAATAATAGATCACTTGCTGTTATTCGGTAAGAGTAGCCTATGTGGCGGCAGAGGGTTTTCGGTATGACAGAATGTCATTTGACATCCAATAATTATAACCGCTGATTAGTAATCAATATGTTCCAGTGGTGTTGTCATACAAACTTTTAATCCTAAATTGAGCATGATGTAGTGAAGCCAATGATTGATATATAATGTTGTCGTAATAGTTTGTAAAATATGGCGTTGTTGTGTTTGCTGTTGTAAACATGCAACGGTATACTTTCTTTAGAACGTTAGGTTATATTTATATAATAATAATATAGTTGCATACTTACTCGAAGACCCTGGTGAAAGCAAAAGATAAAAAAGGTTGATGTAGTGTTTATTAAAGATATTTACATTATACAGAACAAACAATGATACAGAATAAATCAGCTTAATACCAAATAGAATACTTGTTGTCATATTTATTTCTATGTATTTTTATCCATAACTAAAACATGACAAATGAGTGTGTATAGTAATAACATTTTACTGAGGTTAAAGACATTTTGAAAGTGTAAACTGAAAATCTAGTTGAATGTTTTATAATTACTAGCTATATAATCTATATTAACATAATTATTACAGACATAATTATATTAAATTCAATGACAAATTACAGATGTATTTTATTTGTGTTTCAATAGACATTATACATGTACATATATAAGTTATATAAAACACAATACATTATTTTACAAAAAGAAATATTAAGCTTGATTTAACTTAATTTGCAAATACATATATCCATTGAAAAACAACAATAACGATGACAATAAAATTACTGATAATAATAATAGGCAAAGATATATCAGGGTGTTATAAATTCACTATACTGAAATTTCGAATCATATCATGTAAATTATTAGATCCAATCTTGTTAAAATATAGTAATTAATGTTCACAAAACAAGGTCCACATTTTTACCAGAAAAGAGAACCGAAACCAACAGTCCCGCAAACGAACCTGCATTTGTGTGGGAAGTGTTAAGCTTGTTCCGGTTTGATTATGTCACTTCTGATATGCAAATTCACCAAACAAAAGTTTAAGATCTAATCGACAAATCCATCATTGTGTTCAAGACCATATCTCTGCACACTAGAGAGATTAAGGGACATTTCGACAAGCAGTAATTGCATTAACTCACAATAGATACCATAAATCCATCACCGTGTCCAAAACTATACCTTTGGACATGTTAGTAGAGCAAGGCATGTGCTGGCAAACGATGACTGCCTGATCTCTTTAAGATACATCATCAAACTATCTAGAAAATAAACTCGTTACTGATGTACATTATTAAATACCCAGACATATTGCTGTTAGATCGTCCACAGTCGTATATTATAGTTCGCATATATACTGTCCCATATAATATATTTAATAGAAACTTTTCAACTAATTCAAATTAATTTATACCCATATTTTATGACGGTGTGAACGGTCTGTGGTCAAATTTACGTTAGTGTCAAAACTAAAGTATACCACTGAGAAACAATGCATTTGAAAGAAGTACCACTGGAAATGACAAAATGAGTATTATAGTTTGCTTCATTCACTCCAGCATCATCAAATACTAACTGGGGAGTTCTTATCTAAATGTTACTTTTCAAACTTATCTGGGTAAATAAAAACATAACAATCTTAAGAGAGAAAGGTTAATAGATAAAAGCAGAAGATCATAATTATCACCTTGTATTGATTTACAAACCCCGGATATAAATAAAACAAAATAGAAGATTGGTTTCATTCTTTGATATTTGTAAACATTCTTGTTAATACGCGAATCGTCATGGTTTTTACACAAACCTGTACAATAGCTTCCGATTGCCTTCATTTGGCACGACGGTTTAGATTTCAGGCACATTATGGTAGATAAGACAAACGGATGTTTTGTCAGCGTGTATCGTGTTTGTTTCCTCACAGAGTGGGGTTACATGTAAGTGCATGGAAGCACTCGCCTTGTCATCGTGTCAAATGTACTCTGTATGGAGACACGGCCTTGCCTGCGGTAATCAATTTACAGTTCATATTTCATATATCTAGTAGTTCTCGATTGTTTCCACGTGTTAAATGCATACTCTCTAGTTTAAAGACGGATGCCACCCTGCGTACACATCTACTGCTGTTTGTGACATATTTATTGTTAACATATACATACATTAAAATGTGTATAACTTACAATATCAATATGATGTACATGTATATCCAATGCATTTGTAGTAGCTTAGTATGGTCCTTGGACTTTTGCATACAATAATTTAGTACGATACAAATTATTTTAGACAAAAG
>JAUTCZ010057271.1:0-18565 GCA_032273805.1 Melanodrymia brightae | reverse complement strand
GAAGGATCGATCTCTCAACCCATCCCGCCACAGGCGGACATTCTACCTCTGAGCTACGTCCCGCTCTAATTATTCATTACTTACTATTAGTTGTTCAGAATATCTATGCATGTATTTGTATTTCAAATGTGTTTATACAAGTTCAGACGTTTGTATTTTTCTTAAAAAAAAAAAAAATTTAATTTAATTGTCCCAGATCGCATAGTATTGTCGGGGTTGGGAGCACCAAGCCAGACATTTGTATTTAATAGCTCGTAAATCATTTCCAAAATTCAGTTTTAAAGTCTGCTAAAACAAAGTTTCGTCCCTTGTAACAAAGCTTTTTTTTTATCTGTTTGAATAAAAAATGGTTATAAGCTGAAAAGGTGTGTGGGGGAGAAACACGAACACCAAATAATTATTGTACATGTATGTAGATAGGGGAAAAACAAGTTAAAATGAGAGGTCCACTCCCAATCCAACCCGCAAAATCTCAATGACATTAAAGGTCTACGATTTCCAAATAATTATTGTACATGTATGTAGATAAGGGAAAAACAAGTTAAAATGAGAGGTCCACTCCCAATCCCACCCGCAAAATCTCAATGACATTAAAGGTCTACGATTTCCAAATAAGCCCCCCCCCTCCCCTCCCCTCCACCTCGACACACCACCTCATCACAAGGAATACTGCGTACGTGCGAACTTGTTAAACGAGTTAGACTAAAGAAGTTCATTACCTTGTTAAACAGATCACTGCATTCCCAGACTGCCTCAAACATTCCATTACGTGACAGTGCGTGTGTGCTGTTTCCACGGTCAGACCTAACCATTTCAAAAGGGGCAACGATGTTAAAGTTTTAATGAGGACCGAAGTCGTCAGTGCGGGAGAATATTGCTTTTGCTTGGGTAGTAATATAGAGTAGACGATAAAGTTGGTTTCTTAACACCACTGGAGCACATTGATTAATAATCAACGGCTATTGTTTTCTTAACACACGGTTATTTTGACACGTTGTCTGAGAGGAAATCTTCTATATATCGTCACATAAACTATTCTTACCGATTATTAGCAACGGATGTTTTATATGAAGGATAGCACATACCATACACTAGTCGTGGATCACTGGTTGGAACTGAAAACACAATGGATCAACTGAGATCGATCCTACAACTATACGCACATCAGGCAAACACTCTAGTGTTTAGCTAAATCCAACTCCCTAATATCGACATTACCAAAAGTGCAAGGACAAGTCTACCAACCGACTACCCAACTGGACCCGCCCTATAGCTCTGTAGTTATCTTATTTACGTGTTTCTATCCAATTAAGGTTCAAGCACGTCTGTAATGGTCACGCAGTCCAGATGCCTCGACTGTCTGACCAGGACAGACGTTCGTGTTAATATGATAGAGGAATTTCGCTACTCCTATTTGATAAGTAGCAAGGGATCTTTTATATGCACTTTTCCACAGACAGAACAGTATATACCACGGCTTTTGTTAAACCAGTTGTGGACACTGGTCGGTGTAAGTGGAAGTACACCTACCCATTAAGCATTGCGGAGCACCCACTCTGGGTTGGTTTGGAGCCAGTACTGGGATAAACAATCCAATATGCCATGAAAGGGATTCGAACCTAGTACCTATCAGTGTTAAACACCATGCGTTAACCACTGCGCTATGGAGGCCGATAGTTTCTGTACTCAAGCTGTATTGTTAAATACTTGTTTTGCATTCTGTTATTGCATTGATCAGTAGGAAAATAGTCATGGATGACACATTTTCAATATATTTGTTAATAATAATAATTAACCACTGGATTGAACTACATGGATGGCAGAATAAAAATCAATATCACACAAACATTGTTCAGTGCAACGTGGTGTTATGACGTCATACTTAATTGTTAGTACATGTAATACACAATTATTCATGGGTGGCGGAAGCATATTTTTGTATTGGGACGACATTTTGTACGTAAGAGCGAGGTCATCACAGATAATGTCTAGTGGAAAACGTTTATTATGTGGGAAGAGCGTACAAGAGTTCTTGAACGTTTTAAGGCGTTATAATGGATCAATTTATTGGTTTTCCCTAATTCAATCTGACGTGCGCGTGCGTCTGTGGCGCAGTAGTCAACGTATCGTGTTTAAGACTGGTAGGTATTTGGATCGAATCGTATTCGTGGTATATGGGATTTTTAATCCAAACCAGAGTGAGTGCTCCGTAAAGCTAAATGGGTAGGTGTACTACCTCAATGGGTAGGTGTACTACCACTTACACCGACCAGTGTCCACAACTGGTTTAGCAAAGGCTGTGGTATGTACTGTCCTGTCCGTGGTATGTCCACGTTTTTCTTTTCCTTTCTTTTACATAAAAAAACAACTCTCCTGCATAACATCCCAAATACGGACCTGCGAATAATATTATCATATGATATTGCTCTATGTAAACTAATTTTGGGTGTTGTTTCAATGCACGTTTTACTGTCCCGAATTTTGAAAATGTTTTTTGAGATAAGGTGAGGTGGAGTGTCTAATAAGAACATATGACAACCAATTAAATAGCTGATGAATATATTTAATCAACATGCCCTATACTATAGTGGTGTTGTTAAAGAGAATCACTCACAATAATTATTTTGACGCAAACATCAGGATCACGTGATGAAAGCCTCAAGCCAGTTACACGCAAATACATTTGCGTATAAACAGATTCTGAAGCGAAAACACTGTTCTTGTTTATCTACATTATCTTTAACTTTAATAGATGACCGATTTCTGTATATAAATAATTCCCTTCAATAATTGTGCTTTGACACTGACAACTGAGCCAGTAAGTTTATGACAGTCGGCGTTTAATCTCGTCACACTGGGACGTGACCTATATGTTTATTGTTTATTATGACGGCAGCTTGTCCGCAGTTCCAATGCTGAAATAAACGAAACTAGAGAAACTAAACGAAAAGTTACGCCCATTAACAGTGATTAATATTTTCTAAATATACAGTTTGCTACTTCGTTCTGCGGTAAAGCGGTAAAGCGTCTGCCTGTGGCTCGATGGATTGAAGGATCGATCCTCCTCAGGGGACCCGTTGGATTATGTCCCGTTCCAACCAGTGATCCACGACTGGTCTATCAAAGGCCGTCGTGTGTGCTATCCTGTCTGTGGGAAGTACACATAAAAGAACCCTTACTGTTATTCGAAGAAGAGTATTATATGTGGCGGCAGCGAGTTACAACTATGATCAAGTGTCAATACAATCTTTTATGTGCACTTTCCCACAGACAGGTTAACACAAACCACGGCCTTTGATGGACCAGTCGTGGATCGCTAGTTGGAACGGAACGCAACCCATTGGGTCCACTGAGGAGGATCGATCCGTCCATCTATCGAACCGCTTATACAATAATATAATTCTCAACATTTTTGTTTTTGTGATAGTTTCGACGGAAATCACCAAAACAAAATGTCTAGGTTTACACCATTACAACTAAAATATTAATTAGCGAAGCATGAAGTCTTTAACTTTGAATTAAAACTCATTAAAAAATATAGATTATCGAGGTGGTCACAAACAGAATACAAATTTATATATACTTATCATTTTGTTTGTTCCGGAATTTAGCTAACAAGATTTGTAACGTTGAAGTTGGACAATTCAACGAAAATTAATTAATTTGCCTGTGAGCATTGTATGGAAATGGTTACTATTGTATGACGTCATAATGCACGTAATATCTATTTGGAAACGTGTTTGGGATTGTTGACATCTTTCAATTTTTTTTGTCTGGATGTGGAAGTACACAAGAAAGTGGGTAAGATTTATTAAAATAATTATCTTTGCGCTACAATTTAATAATATACTGTAGATGGAGTTTGTATCGCCTTAGCAGGCCCGTCGGAGCGTTGTTTTAAGTGGGGATGGCGCGGGAGCAATGATCAAGATCGTTATTATGCAAGGCTTTATAGGCTAAGTATGTTCGAATTTGATAGTATAATAATAATAAAAAACCTAGTCCACACAAACCCCACCCTCCCGGCTCTGATGGCCTTGCTTAGTTTGATAAACCCATTAAAAAAATATGACTGTATCCTACTCTTGATACGTAGGCTACGTTGGCAGGCTTAGTTTCCGTTGAATTCCAAGTGACAATCGTTTGGCAATATACTTGAATCATATAGTTTTTATCATTTAAAAATTAAATGGAACAATTAATGGATATAACAAACATACCCTTCTGAAAAATGAGGGATCACGTGCTCCCCTTTGCCCCCACCCCACCTCCATTTTCTCTGCGACTACACGATTGTGTGCACCGTCACGTTACAATGGTTTGTCAAATGGAACAAGGGATATAATCCATTTTCAATTTGATAGGCTGCCAACTTGCCATTTTTGAAATTATCGCCCTTTAAAGAATGTCTAGTCACTGGCCATATTATTTTCCGGTCCACCTGTTTCGAGGACTTTTCTTGCAGCATTAATTAATGATGTCACGTAAAACTATAAATTAATTTCAATTTAATGTTTAGATACTTATAATATAGGCCTATAATTATAATTATCGGTGTAAAAGTAACGTAACGGTGGTAATATCGTAACAAAATGTGTTAAATATTCGATGTAAGAAAAAGAAATCAGTAAACGTATGTTAATACTTATACAAACAAGTCTGGCTTTGACTAAGAATCTTATGTATTAGGACTGATAGGAACGACTGTGTACTTTGCATAATGTTACTTTACCGTTACGAATAATCCCGAAAGGCTGAGTTCCCAAATGCCCGTTATAACTGGGCTTCAATAAATCTTGCAAATGGCAATATCGTGTTCGTAAGTTTTATCAGTGTGTTGACATGAATAACACACGCGTAGATCACCCCACAAACCATCCAACTTTAAATTCTATATACATTTAATTATGTAATTAAGCATATAAGTATGTGTTAAGTCTTAAAGGTACACCCCTGACTTGTTGAAGTTAACATTTACTTCCATTTTATTGCTTACAATATAATCATGTATATCCAATGTGTTTGTATTAGCTTTGTATAGTTCTTATACCTTTGCCTACAATAATTTACGAAAACGTACACATTAAGGTACTAAAACCGTTTGGATGACAAGAAACACATTGGATATAGATATATTGATAGGTAAGCACTAAGATGTAAATAAATGATATTGAATCTCAGTCCAGATCTAAGTTCACCAGTGTTAAACTATGGGATTTTGCAATGTCATTCACTACAATTCCCCAGGGCAAACTTAAGAAAAAACTTCATTCCTTAATTAATGGAGCATTTCTTAACCATCTTCCGTGGACCTGGGGCGGTATTTATCAAACAACTTAAGTTTTTCTTAAGTTTTGACTTAAGTTTCAATAAACGGAATAAGGTAAGACAACATCGTAAGCTTATAAGTTTTTGTAGAATTCTTAAGACACCTCATAGGACACTTATGTCTAGGGGTTGTTTATTTCTTAGAACTTAAGTCACAATCGTAGAGACTTAAGTTTTTTCTTAGACTTAAGTCTTATTTCTGACTTAAGTCGCTTGATAAATACCGCCCCAGAAGTAGAATGTTTGCCTTATGCCGGAATGGGTCGAGGCATCGATACCCACCCCCCACCCCCACCCCCCAACCTAAATGAAGTGTCTGTATCCGCCACTGATATCGTAATACATATTAATAGAATTTGTATTGTATTTCAACTTCATTGTCAGTTTACAATTGATTTTTTCTCTCCATATTACGACAAGCGAATTACCTGCAATTCTGCAAATGTAAACGAATACAGCTTATAAATAATCACGTGGAAGATGACGCATAAACAAAATTCCGAAAAATCGAAATAGTATAATAGGTTCGTGTGTATTTTGTCTACTATTACCTATAGCATTTTCTCGTTAGTCATGCTTACTAGGTATATTTTATTTCCTACATCAGGCTAGTAGGTAGTGACTATAGCTAGCTGTAACAAAGCCTCATAGAGTATTTTACTACACGTACGACTGTCACACAGTTTGAACACGGTTAATTTGATGTCACAGCTGAGTTCGACCGTTTATAACTGTTCGTGTCGTAGAACAAGCTGTGTACGATAGGTTAGTTGCATAAAGTTTGTTTGTTTAACAACACCACTGGAACATATTGATTATTATTCCGCGGTTATTGGACGTCTTGAACGCACGGTTATATCGACACTTGGTCACAGAGGAAACGCGCTGCCGCCACATAGGTTACTCTTCTTCGAATAACAGCAAGGGATATTTTATGTGCACTTTCCCACAGACAGAATAGTACACACCAGTCGTGGATCACTGGTTGGAACGGGACATAAAAACAAACGGGTCCCCTGAGGAGGATCGATCCATCGAGCCGCAGGCGGACGCTCTAGATAGCGCTGGACACACCGCTCTAGGTTAGTAGCATGATTCACACTACTATGGTGAGCGATTCTCTTTAATGAGTAAATTAATGTTAAAGGTACAGTCAAGAGTTTTAAAACAAGTGAAACCGTACATGTACCTAATGATAACCACCATGGGAAATTATTTTCTTTTCAATCAGCGTTTTTTCTTCACAATCAGCACTTCGCAAAGTGCATACAATTTACCCGCTGCAAAATAAGTATCCATACCATTCATATTGAGATACACGGTTACGGTATCCCCAAACCTAATTATTCCAAAAAATCTAATGCACAAAGCATTACAATACTTCCCACATATCAAACTTCAAAGACCAAACACTTCCAAGATAATCATCAATCTATCCCAAGAGCCAAATGCATAAATAATTTCACCAATCAACAATACATGTATGTGCGGATGATCAAAAAGACAAAAGCGCTATCTCGTAGGACCGTATCGATAATATTATGACAGCATGCATATATTGATGTTAACGTATTCTTTTAGAAATGTATGTATATATTATTCTATTTTAAAAGATGAGACGTTAATAAAATATTGAATTGAATTGCATTCGTGAATCACTGTCAAAAGAGGTAAGCGTCCTATCCCACTGGTGACAGACAGCCTCCTGAGGTGTACGTGTATTTTAGTTTCTATTATCCACCAATATCCGGTCATAAATGTACTATACAGGACGTAATGCCTAACTGCAGGGTCCGAGCTTATAAGCTTTTTGAAGTCTAGACTTTAACTTAGAATTCAGATTTTAATAATGAAAATGGTCCTTGTAAAATGTTTGATGTCGCGACTCCAGACCCTATAATGAAATCTAAGCTTTAAAGCCTAATGAAAAGCTAAATTCTCCCATTGACCAGACTTTAACATTAAAAACGCTTCAAAATTCACCTCAAACATGACAAGCAGTCTCTAAAGACGCTAGTTACTCTTCAGACTTCGAAGACTAAAAAATAGTAATGAAAGATCAATTACAATTTTGTCAATATTTTGTCATCGAAAATAGCACTGGGTCTGTTTACCGTGCTTGAACATACACTGCTATTTGTAATTTATTTCTGGCTAATAATTATATGTTTTTGTGTTCCTCTGTTAGCCGATTTGTTTCTCTATGCACATGAATCAGAATTTCTAACTAATTTGGTAAAATTGAAACACAAGGATCTACCTTCCATTGATTTATCCACCAGAGTTAGAAATTAAGGAAACAACAGAACGTAGAACATCTGTTTCATACCTTGATCTTTGCATAGAGATTCAAAACGACTGTCCATTGGCTATTTCGCGATATAGCGCATCATTGACACAATTAAGTGATGTCTGATGCAATACCTTATTTTGACTTGTTTTACCTTTTTTTATCGTTTCGATAAAGACAGGTCTGATGTATAAAACTTCCTCTTTTTATTAGTTGTCTCCTGTATTTAGCTGAATGGATTAGTAGCTTGGTGTCTCCTGTCTCCTGTCTCCTGTCTCCTGGGAAACTTTGATACCATGCCACAAGACTATCTGTATATAATACCTCTACCACATGTATATTATTATTTTATAATAATTATATTACATATTGTGTTGTACTGATGAGCTGTCCAACTCAAAGCCAATAAATAATGAGCACAACATTTCAATATTAATTAAGACTCATGATATCGCCGAGCGCGCTTGATTGCACCTGAGTCACCGAGCTCTGTGTCTTGTCAAGAGAACATCTCTAGTTGATTGCCAATGAGCTTAAAACAACAACCCATGGAAATCTCTGGTCACCAGAATCTTTTCACTTGATTGATAATTATCTTAAAACAACACCTAAGTAAGCTGGCACATCAAATCATAGCAACGTCTGGGTTCGCCCAACGGTTACGGTGTTTGCCTGTCAAGCGCCATGCGAATCGATGCAGTAGGATCAAATCTCACTTGGGCACACACGTATGTATTTTTTCCTTAGAAAGCTTCATTGATATACATATATATTATCAGCCATAGATCATATATATGTAATTTATACAACAAAACACTGACATGGTCAAATGTGTATCTCTGCACAAGGCAGAGTCGAAAGGACTTTTAACAAAGTAGAGATGGCCTGTACTCACGAATCTGCTCAAGCAGTGATGATACCAGGGGCGGGTTTAATGGAGAGGTTATACCGTCATTTACGACTGCCTTAGCTATGACAAGACATTACGATTACGTAAATAACAATATTTGAGGACTATAAAGCGGTCACAGCGGTCAATTCAAGTATCGTGGCCGCAAAACGTCGTAGCTGTAACTTGTATCGATACACACGACTGTGGCAGCGCAATCTTTAGGACGATGTTACGCTATCATTGCGCTAAGCAACGTTCATTAAACCGGCCCCAGGTGTTCGCCAGTTTATGGGCGGTTGAAACAACTTCTTAGCCAGGACATAGAGGTGCTTAAAATCGGAATATAATAAACATGCCCTAAAGTATTTCAGAAGTTGTGACATGTAGACACCTTATCATAAACTGTCCAGATCTTCGGAAGACGGTTATATAAGTATAATGTTCGTTCGCCTCTTTAGTCAGAAATGCTCCGTTGATCAAAGGGGTAATAACACGTAGAATAAGGTTAATGTATTGAAAAGTTACATATAAAGTTTAATAAATGGAAATTTAGTCTTTCCACAATAAATAAAACACTGTTTTTTCCTGATGTTTGCAAGTCGACATTTTGTGGATAAAAGAGTTGTCTTTCCTTGCCGGACGTGACAAAATGAGCGGTCATCCGATTTGTACTAACGAGCGGGATCGGTCGAAGAAGCCATAACCAAAATGGACCAAGGAAGCGATTCAGACAGTATTGCGCGTTATTCCAAGGACAGTTACTTTGTCTGATGTTATAATGACAATGACGAAATGCATTTTCTCGTTCAAATTTCCAGCCAGATTCCCATAAAAAGTGTTTTACGTCTATTTTTACAATGTTCCGAGCGAAGACACAAACAATACTAATGCGACATTAATTTTCCATTTTTCGATTCATGTGCCTTTAATACCTATAGTATGTAATGGATTTTAAACTAATATTTTTAACATTTTCTAGAGGATGGATCCAGACATGTCACAATAACAATGCCACGATTTTCATTGCAAACTCATGTCCAGATGAGCAGACATCTAGAATGCACGAAGAACGCTTTGTCGAGCATCTACATTTCCTAAATTTTCTAGGGGAAAGTTCCGTTAAACTGTTCATAGAAAGTGCTTTAAAGTTTGCTTTTAAGATTTGTAAAACTATGTTTTAATTTTAGCTGATGCAGAGTAATAAATGTTGTAATAAATGTGCGATAACTTCATAAATCTGGCGGTTATTGCACAGCTAATCTGCACTTCCTACGCGGATATCAGGATTTAACGAGAACGGACAATGACACATCCAGGTTACAAATTACCCGTATAAGAATTAATTACCTTTGTCATCCGCCTAATAAAAAAACCTGCTTGGTCCGTGCAAACCAATTTGTTTATTAAATAACATATATTGAATAAGAAAGGAAGTAAATGACTAAATTAAAAGTTAAAAAGGCTTCACGATAGATAATTTTAGTTGAATAGAGTTCAATGTTTTACAATAATATTATTTTGGAGTTCATTTTCCTATCAATGAATTACGTAAAATACTACCATAGATACACGGGCTCTATACTTACTTATGTTCTTTTCTAACTGTATAAAGCGTTATTTGTTTTGTTGAATAAAACCGAACTTAGAAAACATTCATATTATACATTCGGGAATGTTCCTTCAAGTTTAGTGGGGAATGTGGTTTTAGTATGGTCCTTGGACTTTTGCGTACAATATTAGTTAGTACAAAGCAAATTATTGTAGACCAAAGTACACATTAAGCTATAATTATAACCATATATTGACATTGTAAATGTTAGCAAGAAATATTATACAAATAGCATTAGTTGCGCAAGTACGGTGGTATTCGTCTTAGAATTAAGCACTGTGCCTTTAATAGTCGAATCAGCGGCTTTGTTTGCAGTTTGTTTGCAGTCACATTAGGAAGCTGGTAAAAACGTTCACATTGAAATTGTTTTACCCAAGAAAGTGTTGCCTATAAAACAGTATTAATGTTCACATTGGGTTCAATTACGGTCGCTCCGTCCTTACAATCGACTTGAAATTTACATCTTACCAATAACGTGGTCTATTTCTAGTAGCACAGAATCGAACGAAGCTGCAAATTTAACACCGTGATTTGAAAAACGACGTCAATGGTACATCTGGCTCAAACTAATGATGTTCATATTATTGACAGCGTTTTCGCGGGGAAATGCGGAATGTTCTACTCGAGAAGCTAGGAATGGGGGCTAATATTCATTACTATGGCCTATGGGAACAATGTGCAAGTAAAAAAAACCAAAAAACAACTAAAGGTATGTTCGCCAAACGTTAATGTGAGAGCTTTAGTGTTAATTATGTACTGCGTTGTGGTGTAAGTATAGCTACACTTTGTTATTAACACATGCTGTTTGCAATCAATGCTCAGTCGGTCTTAGAAATTGCTTGTTCTCACAAGTGGCCGTTGGAAACCATTTTTACCGTATTAATTCTTTCAAAGCGTACCTAACGAGTTGAAAGATAAATGGTACCTACGTGTTCGTTATATTATATTTCTTGCATACCTTCTAAAACATGGTTTTTCCATCTAAATCTCGTTTAATATGTGAACAGTGATTTTGTAAGCAACGAAATTGACAAAAAAAACTTATAGAAAGAATGTCTGGTTAACTGGAACAGCCAATCATGAATTAAAATCTACCAGTGTATACCAGGATTCGTACGCGTCATGAAAAACCTGGAAAGTCGTGAAATTTCATAATATTATTTTACAATCCAGGTAAGTCATGGAAAAAGGGAATTATGTCTTAACAATCAAATGCTATATTTGTTTGAACCAGTTGTTAATTTATTTTATCGGGGTTTGTGTTGTTATCTTAATTTAATTTCGCCTGCTGTAAATTCGCTAAGCCGTATGTGGATTTCGTGGTTCACTCGTGTCATCACCTTAAGGACAGCCAATCGGATGTCCATCAAAATTATGACCTATGAGAGATGACCATGCGAGATGATAACTGTCTCATGTTGTTCTCTCATCGAATGCATAAGAAATCGGACCTCGTGCTCTCTGTTTGTTATATAGACAAGTATACAGTGGCATTTGTTGAACTAGTTGAGATTACTGTTGCCAGTTGGTATCGTTCAAATTGATCAAATAAGTGTATGTGGTAATCTACAACGGTCGAAATCTGAACCAATTTTTACTGACAAAATAAACTGCTTTTTATTTACTGTAATTCTATACATTATTTCTCTGTTTTATACTCGAGACCAAACCAATCTTGATTATCTAATATACTATATTTCATATGTCCCATATTCAGTTCAAATGAATAGGAGACGACACATTGCGGCATAGAACTAGTTGCTCTAATAAGTAATCGATGACATTGAGAATGAAACGAACTCGTTCAATTATAGTTACAGCGTACGCGGTGCACGCACGCGGCAAACACACTTTACTGCTCGAATGAGGAGGAGTAAACCAAATTCCCTTTGATTGAACTTAAGGATTTCTGTGACACCGTGCATTAGTTATTGATGAAATCACTAAACTGCTGGCAGCTTAGATTAAACAACAAGGAATGTGTTTCAAAAATGGATAAGAGCAATCACGTATAGTAAGGGTTATGTCACCCACTGAATATCATGGTCAAGTACGAACTCTGTAGTCAGCAACTTTCACCTTAGCTCTGAAAGAAACTAAATGAAAGATTCAATGTGTAGAGTTATGGGGAAATATTCAACTAACACACAGTTCAGATTATATCAAACAGAAAGTGTTGCTCTAGATTTTAAATGTTCACTCCAGTGTTTTAAGATTTATGTCACCCTACATGCGTATATATTTTTAATTATTAAAATCACCATTTACATACATTTTATTGCTACATTTATTTGTAATAATATGTATCGGACTAACAAAAAAGCATTTTTTGATATTAAGATTAACGTTAACTTACTTATTGCTCACCATATCAATATATGCATACCCAATGTGTTTTGATCATCCAAATGGTTGTAGTATCTACTTTTGTCTAAAATAATTTGTATCGTACTAAATTAATGTAGGCTAAAATCCAAAAACGATACTAAACTATTACCAACGCATTGGGTATACATGTGTACATATATTGATATTATCGGTACTAAAATGGAAGTAAATATTAAGTTTAATAAATAGAAATGTTCTATTAGCCACAACTATATTTTACAAAAAGCATTAGATGCGCACGTAGGGTGGCATCCGTCCTCAACACGTGCCTTTACTGTTACTGTTATGCATGTTTATACAGTTGCTACACACGCCATCAGCAAGAGACCTATTAATTACGTGTAATTCACATGAGTGTATTTTTGTTGTTGATGCATAAAGAATACAGATGATGATGCCCGCCCTGGGCCAATATCATGTGTTGTGAACTTTATTAGAACCCATTTGCACACAGTTACAAAGATGTATGGACTCGACCGTTTCATGCGATGAAACCATCACAATCCAAGTGATGCGATCGCTAAGTAGAGGACAGCCATTATATAGGTACTAGTCATCAGTGCAGCTCTTAGAATCACGTTTAGTTGATGTTACTCAAACAAAAATGTGTTTTAAATGATTAAACATCGCCAGTTTATAAAAGTGTTGACCATACTTAATGACTGCATTTAAATGGCTTTACAATTGGCTTTGCGAAGCGTAAATTAATGAAGATTGGTGCTGTATATCAAAGTTCTATATTAATTTATTTAAAGAAATTACCGTACAGATGTAAGACATCTAAACACTGATGAGGTAAAGGACAAATCCACGATATGTCTGGATGTTTGTGTAATAAAGGTCTTTGACTTCGATAACTATCAGTTAATACGACAAATGTGGCGTCTTGTTATAGCTAACTACTAGATTTGAAGAACTATGACCAGAAAATCTGATTGGTGCTCTCGCAACGACAGCGGAAACCTACTAAACATTACATCTAATCCATTTCTAGCAATATCTAGTGATCTGGCGAAATGTTCGACCAAAGAGTAATTCTTCCAATCTGCCCTGATCATTAAAGCTTTTACGTCGGAGTAGCCAGACTAAGCTAATCAGTCGTCATCTATGGGGTGACCGCTTTACGATGATGGCATATAACAAGGAATTAAAGAGAAGCGTATTATAGAGGATTGGAACGTTCTTTTCTGCGCATAACGTCTGTTAAGTATAACCAGCATTATTTTATACAATTTAATAATTTTTATATACAATTACCAAATCCTCATCAAGAACAAAGTAAATGTATACTCGTTTTTTTCTTCTTTTACAAATACATTGTAGACAATACTCAATACTCAATATATATATACATGTATATATATATATATATATACATAATGATTATAACAGTATTAGATAATAAGTATAAAAGTATAGGTAACACGCTGATAGAATCTTATACATTGTATAAACATAATACAATGAGACAGATATCATGATCTTTGGCCTTTAAGCAAACTGAGATAGTTTTGATTAAAGATGGAAACAATGGATCTGACAAATGAATCACGACGTTTTAAATGGCTGACCGCACGACATGCAGCCAATTTCACCAAACATTTCCGATTAGTTGTGGACGCAAACGTAAATATCCCAACATATAATTAAACATAATTGTCTCCAGGAACGAATAGCGTCCGCGAGTAATTATGTCACAAATGACCAAACACCCACGACCTCTCATACAGCTACTAACCATAGTCGTGTCAATATAACTGTAAGCCATCTAAATTTGTCTACATAAGTTTACGTCCACAACTAGTCGTAAACTAGACTTCGGTGCTTTGTGAAATTGGCTCCTGTTCTTTTAAAAAGCCTCTAGAGTGTGCGTGTGTGCCGAGTCATGCGCGTTGCAAATTGAACCTGCGTGGGAGTTATGGGTTATTGGTGATCATTCAATGTCGCCCTCTCCAAATTATATCCGCCATTATAAATTATTTCGTGCAGGTCCATATCCCATAAAATTGACATCAAGACAGAAGAGTGTAACATATTTTGCAACAATTTGTCTGCTGCATGTTATAAATTGGATGATATAATTATAGTTGGCAGATGTTGGTAATATAATGGCTGAAGCATATGGATTACTTTGATAAAAGTTTACAGACCACAACTATGAGGACTGCCATTAGATATGCTTCAATTACGTAGTTAACGAACCAACGGATGTTACTTAGATTATGTCTTTTCTAGAATACCATTCCTAGACAACACATAGACCTACAGCAGTGCTATCCGACATGATACTAACACAACGAACATCCATACTATACCAAGTTGGCATACATTTAAATTTAAGATTTGTTTCAGAGTATTTTAATTATCTAAAACGTAAATTCACTTCATTATCTGTAAAATAGTCCCCCACCATTAGCTCAAGTCAATGGGGCAGCTGATCTGATATCGCAATAACGTCATGCGCCAGACAATGAATTGTCAACTTTATATGAATGTCTAAAGGACGAATATTATATAATATAAGAACTATTCAAATCTATAGCCTATTTTTACTTTGATAATAACCAGACATACTGTTTTCCTCAAAACATATCTAATGTACCTCTCTTTGAAATCTTAATCAATGAACGTACGTGTATATACATATACAAATCACACATTAAGGCTGGTAGGTACTGGGTTCGAATACCAATCTTATGAGACTTTTAATCGCATTACCTGCAAGACACGCTAAGAAGTATCTTGTAGTATGGACTAATGTAAAAGTCGTTATATCTATTGAATTATTTTGAAAAAAAAGGCGGACTCTGCGAGAATAACTTGTGAAGTGATTTTAACAGCAAGCAGAAACAAAAAAAATCAGATTCTACATCGGCTACATAGTTTGCGTTCTGTAGGTAGCGGGTGTAGGATCCGATTTTAACCAGATTGAGGAAGAAATAACCGCTTTTTGACGTAAGTAGTTCAGGGTCATATAATCTGGGGGAACAGTCATCATCTAATCGTATTTGTCTGCATTAGCATTTTGAGGTCTATACGTAGCTATAGCACCAAAAGATATGATTAGTGTCTACGTAATTAACCCGGCAACCTACTAATCATGGATTCAAAGGTATTTCAAGCAATATCCTGTGATCTCGCGAGACTTTCAATTAAAGAGTGATCCATCAATCGCTTTGGTCATGAAATGTTTCCATACAAGTGTAAACGGACTTATGCTGAGCGCAGACCGAACCGACAAGACGGTCTATACGACTCTAGTTTGAGATAACATCAACTCGCCAAATAATCGGCGCTAGTTGACTGAACCAAGCCTACGCAAATGTTGGAGCAAATTGTGATGCAAGTATCACTTACATGGTATAACATATGCAATTTACCGAACAATAATGAGTACTTTGTGAATTATTCATATTGCATAACAAAACTAAATAAAAACAACAAATAATGGTTCATCGCCTTTAATGACGTATTCAATTATGGCACGTGTCCTAGAATAAATATAAGTAGGTAACGCTGATTTTATTACCCATTATAGTACTAATAAAATATGTTAAATAGTATCTAGTGGTCCAAGGATAATGACCTGGGTTTATTTGGATCGGCAACCATTTTGAAACGAAGGCAAATTGTGCTATTATTTTGAATATCAGAATTACCTTCAACGTATTCTTATACACCAAAAACGTCATACAAGAGCATAAAAAACCATAAACCCCTCGTGATGCTTCTACAAGTTATAATCACAGACATTGATATAAACATCTATTGTATAACTATCACAAAGTTCCAAATAATTATGTGTGGATAAATCTCGGCAAACTGTCAATCAATCTCTGTCTAGCTGTGAGTTATATGGGGTAGAGACCATGGTCATGCACGAAATATCATGGCGGATATAATCGGGAGCGAGCGACATTGAATAATCACCAATAACACATAAATCCCAAGGGGTATAAACTGCTCGGTGCACTACACTGCACGCGCTCTGTCGCGAGGGGCATTGTTTTCGTGTTTAATAACTCGGTGAAAGACGATCTCAGCTTGAACTTAAGGTCGAGATTACAAATTAGTTTTTCATTGGCTGTACATAAATGTCCCCAATGGGTTGATTTGTAATCATTAGAAATATTCCATATGTGATTTAGAGAACCGATGCCAACCAAATTTAGCTTGCCTTTGCAATAAATGTCATTGTCTGGCAACATCCATAACACCACGACCATGACAAAGATATCAGTTTCTGATTGTCCCGTGTGCAGACCGATACACATTTGAATGAGCTGATCGCAAATGAACTCAACGCCAGGACAAAAGTGACAGACAATAAATATTTCAATAACCGAAATACAATTGAGAAATTGTCAGGATGCTAATGTATTTTGCAATTATTTATAATTCAATGTAATCTTCGGGGTTTTTTTGTGGAGTAGCTGGTGTCAATTTTATAAGATCCAAAAAAGGTTTCAACAAATTTATGCTTCATGATAGACAGAAGGTATTCCTCGAAATGACATACAGCAGGTGCCTGAACATGTAGTGAATATAAGCATCCTGAACAAAGTCTCTAGTCATTCTCATTCCAAAAAGCTACGCTTCTCTGGATATAGTGTATACAGAATTTTAACTTTGAGCTTCCCTACTCATGGAGGGTGCTATACAAGGGTTTGGAAAACGAGTGAGGAAGTATCAGTTGTCCCAGACAAACGGTACGGCCTTCGTGACCATCATGTTTGGTCAGGTGGTTATCAAGACCAAACTAAGATGAGGAACAAAATCGGCAGTCCAATTATCGGCGACGAGCCATTCTGCATCGACCCAGCCATTCGTTTCGATCCGATGCTACCGGTTCCGCATATGTCGTCACAAATGAGTCACCAGCTAGCCAGATATAAAATGAATAGATGTCCGTAGGAATAAAGGTTGTAAACAATGTGTAACGCTATTGGCTAGTTTCATTTCGTAAAGATTAATTTTATTACGATATTGTCGGACTTGCGTTCATTTTACACCGGACTCACCCCACCTCTTGGAACAGGTATACCATGATAAAAACTGCGAATTTATGGGGGAGGGGGTCGAACACCTCCAGTCGAGGGAATGACCCTCAATTGCCATATGCCAAGAAGAAGAAACCTAACGCCCACACTACAGAAACAACAAAAGAAGACAAGAGGTCAAACTGCACTCACGATGGAGAGTTCACACTGCATGGGACTGTCGACAATCTAGTGATGGCGAGGAAATCTACGAAAATACCACAACAATGCGGGCAAAACTGTCAAATGAAGACTTAGAACTACATAATATTCGCTAACGAGAAAATGTCATACGATTCCCACATCACGCACAGACAGCCGGAAACGAACACACTCGCTTATGGCTTCCTTGTCATCCTGCCTCCTAACAAACATTAATTTTTAAGGACAAGTAAGTATCAATACGGTTGTTAAATCGATTTTTTTTAAATTTCGAAACATTATTCTAATCTCTCATACATTTCTCGACATCTGATTAAGTTCGGATATTTCTTAAGTTTTAAATAACATTAGCACCCCAGCCCTCTCAACTGAGAGCACGGTCTGGCATAGTGTCGAGGCCGTTATCAGTTTCAGAGCCTTCTAAAACATCATCAGGATGGATGTGACGACCTTAAAATGTACAATGTCTAGCTCGTTCGATCCGGTGTAAAAGGAATAGCCAGACGTCCGTACGAATCGGTCCGAAACAATGTCGCAGTCGGACCCGTCTATATGGGATTCTTAGTCCAGACTAGACTTACATAAATAACATACTTTTAATGCGGTTTCTATCTTACGTTGATCACGTTTCTTCAAAATGAAACTACTAGAACATTATTTTCAACAGCGTAAGGTGGTAAATACATGTACATCATAAACTCAATTGAAATGTTACTCGAAGCAACACCAAGTGTCGGCATCTACTTTCTAATATCAATTACATAATTAGCAATCCGTCACTTCAAAATTAACACATTGTAGACACAAAATATCTGAACGAGTCACAATTATATATATATATATATATATATATATGT
>JAUTCZ010057260.1:0-10260 GCA_032273805.1 Melanodrymia brightae | reverse complement strand
ACATCAGGTAACCTGTTTTGGTTTTAGGTTACCTAGAAGCTAAAAATTAACTTGTTTATTTCAACGTTATTTGACATTCTTAAAATTCACCCTGGGTAGGACAAAATCCCCCATCAGTATAATTAAGTAATAAACATTGTTAATTCATTTACTATTTGACTTGATCATAGGCTATACATTCTTAAAATCCACCCTGGGTATAGGACAAAATCCCCCATAAAAAAATATTTCTTAAGATGCTATTAAATAGTGAGTTTTGTTATTGACTACATCGATATGTGGCCTCATATTCAACAAACTTTGAGGGGGTAAGGGATAGGGGCGAAACCTCAAGTGAATGTTGAATAAATATTATCTTGGCACAGGAAACTAATATAATTAATTTTGCAATACCATTTTTAATATGAAGTGGGTGGCAGGCATGTTGGGTCGGGGTTGGGGGAGGGGGTTGGATTATGTCCACTTTCCAATATACTCTACTGTGGGTGGGGGCATTCTGTCATGAGGGGCTTTAATCCAGGGTAGCTTCTGACTTCGGGCGGTTTTGCCCAGGGGGGATTTTGTCCATACCCCGCTTCATGTGTATAACTATAATTTACAAATAACATCTACATGCTTCACAAGTAACTATAATCTACTAATAAAAGTCACATGCTTCATGAGTAACTACTATCTACTAATAACAGCCACATGCTTTATGAGTAACTAACTACTACTAAAATCTACCAAGCAAGAAACAGTCACAAAACATTCAGACATTGCTAGCTAATTATCAAACTCCTAACAATTTCTGTTGTTTTGTTAGTTTTTCTGGTGTTTGTTTGGGGTAGTATGCGGAGAATGTATACAACAAGAAAACCATTTTGCAAGTGCTATGCAGACATCCTGACAGCAAATGCATGCTCAGAATTATCATCAAATACAGGGTTGTGAACCAAGAAAAGCATTCTAAATATTTTTGGGAATGTTTAAACTGTACATTTTTTTTGAAATTTTAAGACAATGTCTTATCTGACAAATCCAGTGTGTTCAAAATAGCATCTGTGTATGTCTCATCTAGCATCTATTTAATTCAGCATTTACAGTATGTCCCATTTGGAATCTAACACTCCGAAGAGGCATTTGTCCAAATTGACATCTATCTAAATTGATATCTGTCTAAACTGGTATCTGACCCAAATATCTGTCTCTTTTGGTATCTGACCCAAATATCTGTCTCTTTTGGTATCTGACTGTCTCAATTCGTATGTCTCATCTGGTATCTGTCTCATACCAGTCATCTGGTATCTGTCTCATCTGGTATCTGTCTCATCTGGTATCTGTCTCATCTGGTATCTGTTTCATCAGGTATCTGTCTCTACTGGTATTTGTCT
Organism: Melanodrymia brightae; assembly: GCA_032273805.1. NCBI lineage: Eukaryota > Metazoa > Mollusca > Gastropoda > Neomphalida > Peltospiridae > Melanodrymia > Melanodrymia brightae. Next base: position 8,887 of record JAUTCZ010057260.1, on the reverse strand, counting down.
CATCTGGTATCTGTCTCATCTGATATCTGTCTCATCTGGTATCTGTGTATTGGTATCTGTCTCAACTGGTATCTGTCTCATCTAGTATCTGTCTCATCTGGTGTCTGTCTCTACTGGTATCTATCTCATCTGGCATTTGTCTCTACTGGTATCTGTCTCTACTGGTATCTGTCTCATCTGGTATCTGTCTCATCTGTTATCCATCTCATCCGGTATCTGTCTTATCTGGTATCTGTCTATTGGTATCTGTCTCATCTGGTATCTGTCTCTACTGTCTTTGTTTCAGCATCTAGAGTATTTTATAGACATAATCCCACATGCAAGATATAGCACATGCCATGCATTTGTTTCACTGGTCATAGACTACTGTTTGGAATGGGAAAATACAATGTTCTACCATGGCTATTATATAGAGTTATCCTTCAACCTAACCTCACTCCAATGAGCCGCGCCAGGTTTAGACAAGATTAGACAGAAAGACTTGCAAGAGAGTGATTAGTGGATTACTGTAGTTACACATAATGCTGGTGACCGTATTGTGAAGAGTTTGGGTTATATCTAGATGTTAATGTATATACGTGTTACCTCAGAGGCGGCAGGTTTGGCACTGCTCGGGACAACCGCCGCTCTTCGAATATAGTGTTCCTCCTATCAATCACAATGCAAGGCACAAACACATTTAAAATCCACACAAGCACAGATAACCCAATTTTATTGTGTGTTGCCAATAATAACTATAATAGCCATTGTAACTTTTAACAATGCATTCCGTGTTATTTCAATGTTATTAGTAAATCGTATGCAATATCAATTCTACAGAGTGTTGCCAGTAGCGACTGCCACTATACTAACTTTCAACGTAGTAGTGTTATTTCAATATTATTAGTAAATAAACAAGTTTATTATATCAATTCTACAGTGTGTTGCCAATAGCGACTGTCACTATACTAACTTTTAACATAGTAGTGTTATTTCAATATTATTAGCAAATATACAAGTTTACTTTATCAATAGCAACAATCATTATATTAACTTTTAAAATAGCTATCAGTGTAAACATTTCAATATTATTACCAAAGATAAAAAAAATGCTGTGGAAAATCGAAAAGTCCGCACCAATCACTGCGGCATTGCCGATTGCCACAGTGAATTGCAGGGGTTGGAATGTGACCAGATAATCAGTTTACTGTTCAGAGTAGATGGGTTTCCAGTTTTCAATTGGTAGAGATTAAAGATGTATAAAACAAAGGATCATGAAATAAGTTTGGTTATCACACATTTTAGGATATTATTTCAGCCACGTTTCAGCCATCTGAACATTATCAACCCATTTCGGTGGCAACTTTTCTGCTCTCTATTAGAAGTGACAGCAAAAGTAACCACCACTCATGTAAAACTGTCTACTACTTTGTCAAATACAAGCTTTTTTAACCATTACTTATATTTATTTTAAGAAGAGATCTTTGCAAACAAATTACAAGTTTGTCTTGGTAGAAGAACCCTGACAAGACACGGGTTAAAACTGTATTGAATTAGTCTAGGGGAACTGAACAAAAATCAGCACTGAATTTTACTTTTAATTGCATGTATGCTACATGTATTAATTAATGTTATAATATTAAGGGAATTTTATCTGATTTATCATTGACTACTGAAATCGTTTCAATTTTCAGCTGTGATTAAACCAGCTGATAGTAAATTACTAGTTCAATAATATGTCGGAATAGTTTTGCTTGACAAACACGGTGTAATTTTTTATATACCCCCGGTATGTACAGTCAAACCTGCTATTATTAAAGTCCACCTCTATAATTATAGCAACAACTTTTCTATATAGGGCACTTCAGAAATTTCCATTCTGTGTATACCGGGGTTACTGCATTTATTTCAACCTGTTTATAAAGACCACCTACCCAAAAAGGTCATGTTTTGCTAGAGTTTATATATTGTTTCAGCAGATTTCATTTACTTATATTTTAAGTAATTGAAATCTGTTTACCATAAACTCAAAAATTGTTTTTTAATAATGAGACTGCATTATACTGATACATAGAATGCTATGGGAAATGTTAACAGTGGCTTTTAATGCTGGCAAAACACACCTGATCTAAATAATTACAGAACATGTGCAACTAAGCTATACTAGCTTCAAAACATCTTTCATAACAATTATCATGCATTAACAAAACACATTATCAGACGTATACCAATTACTAATTAATATTGGAAAACAAATTTGAAAAATAAAATCAATTTTACACATGCTTTAAATAAAAAATGTATATAAAATTGCATCTCACACATGCATACATTACAGAACTTTTAATAATAATAGTCTTAAATATATTGTATGTTCCTTTTTTTTCAGGTGTTTAATTTTTCATTAGTGGTAAATATTTTTATACTCAAATTATTTCCCCTCACAAAGTAGCTGTATTCACTTTAAAAATTTCCGTCCTTCAAGAAATTCATATGGCATATACATAGAATATATATAAACTATGGCATTGAGAACTACACAGTGTTAATGTGCACAGATACATAAATTCTTAAATTATATATTTTATAGCTGATCATTCACATGCAAATTATACAATGCAAGTACATTTTGTAGAATACGGTACAGTATTTAGTATCACATTTCAAACCATACAGTTTTGCTACAATATCATATTTTCATGCCTATGTACCGTAAGGTATATGGCAAATAAACGAATTGAATTGAATTGAAATGTGTATACTACTTTAAGCACAGCCATTGATATGGGCCCTTTGCTTCCTTAGTGGACCATTTTAAAGGGTTAAAGGAGGCTTTGCATTAACTTCAAGAAGATGTGGACACCGTGATAAATGTTACATTATGATTGGGTTTAGATGAAGATTTAGACACCCCACCAAACCCCCACCCTCGGGTATGGTCCACCATCAAAGGTCGGAACCCAATGCCAAGGCTGAACCCAACGCGAGACCTTGATAAAGATTTGACCTCACTTTATATGTATGCCTGGCCCAAACACTGAACAGAGCCAGTCTCTGTGGTGCAGTGGTTAGACTACTGAGCTCAAAACTGGTAAGTACTGGGTTCGAATCCCGCTCGAGGTGACGGGATTTTTTAATCGCAGTACCGGCAAGTCTCAGTACACCACTTATACCAGTCAGGTTGAATAAAGGCTGTGGTATGTACTGTCCTATCTGAAGCAAAGTATATATAAAAGATCCCTTGCTACTTATTAAATAGCAGGTTTCACTCTCATAATAACACCAACTTCTGTTCTGGACAGGCAGTCAAGGCAACTGGACTTCACGTCCAGGATAGACATACTAGAACCACAATTGTATATACAGGTAAGTATGAAAATAAATTAAACAAGCAACACCCAAAACTTGGAAGTGATATGTTTACCAAAATATTGAAAACAAACATCACCACATTACATGTAGGTATATTGTTTTTCAAAAATAATAAACAATACCTCTCTATGCTTTGGACAGATGGGCTGGTAATCAAATCATTGGAGGAAGTTTATCTGACAGAGTTAAAGGTATATATTTAACAAATTATTTAAATAGTTCTTCTCTCTGTGGTCATGTATCCAGTATCTAAACAGTACTGCAAACTACCCGTACATAATATTAGTTTTTTAGAAACTAATTGTACATGCAGTGGAACACAGTTTATATATATGGTACATTGTTTGCCTTATTTCAAATGATCAAACTACAAAATGTGCACATGCAAACTAGGCAGATTTAAAGAAACAATCTATAGAGATTAACATAAAATCTTTTTTTTTTAAAACAATTAAGTAAAAAATAGGAGAATTAAAAAATAAGAGGATCAAAATTATAAGATCATCGAAGATAGTTTCACAATAGGCACATTCAATCTGCTCTTGTTGCTTTGTGATAAATATTAAAGGGGGATGGTCATAGTTGACATCGCTAGTTTTACATTTGTTTGTGAAGAACAGCTTCAAATTAATTGGAAAAAAAATTTAAAGATTTTTTTCAAATTTATACCAAAAACAAAAATCCATCAAGATTAAATAAGTCATGCGAGACCTGAGCTTTCATTAAAATTATTCTAAAAATAAATCAATGGAAACCTCTACATATGAATCCACGTTACAAATTCAATATGGTGGACAACAGTTGGAGGAAAGCGATAAAAATGTGTATTAGTTGAGCTCCAAGAATGATAACGGCAGCCATTTTCCATTGACTAGAAGAAAAATTATATTATTTGATTGTAATATTTTGTGTGCTTCTAGACTATATATTATGACATAAAAATCAATAAACATGTTTGGCAGGACAACGCCATTTGTGCAACTATGACCTTCCCACTTTAACCCTTTCACCATTTCTAGAACTAAGTGAAAAGGATAATACAGTCAGAGTATCAGGTAAACTAAAAGCGGAAAGATTTCTACAAAGCACTGCTGCTACAATCAGATCAAATTACTTACCTCCCCTTGTTTAAAGAATGTAAACTGATGATACTGAAAGACACGCATAATTACTTTTAGTATACAAAACCAGGTTTGAAGATACAGACCTGTCTACCTTGAACCCTGGTGTAAAAGGAGACAGGGTGCCAAAAAGTAGTAGAGTAGACCAAAAAAACAGGCGATCCGTATTACAAACTCATTAAACACTACATTGTTTTAAATATTAAAAATGTGTAGATGTATGTTTTCTAGACATGAAAATAAAATACAAATTTTATAACTAAAATAAATAAACACTACATTGTTTTACATATGAAAAATGTGTGTTTTCTAGACATAATAATAACAATATAAAATACAAATTTTATAACTCCATGTTTCACAATTCTTACTTTGGCAAACGATTAAAAACAACTATACACGACAAAAACAATTCAGCTGACTACAAATCATGATGTTGGAAACTGAAATCAGCCAAAATGTTTTTTTAGAAGGTACCGGTAGATAAGAATTTGTGTATTCTTAGAAGATTATGATTTCTCAAGGAGAGAGGAGGAAAAATCCCATATGCCACGAATGGGATTCAAACCCAGTACCTACCAGCCTAAAGTCCATAGCATTAACCACTACACTAATAAGGCCGATGTTTCCTCTCTCATACTAACTTATATATCCTGGACAGGGAGTAAAGACAGCTGACTATGTGATCATGACAGACAAGCTTGAACCTTAATTGAATATAAGCACGTAAATAAGTTATAACTAACTAACATCTATGATTGAATAAACGATCGCGGAACTTAGTTATTGTCTGCAATATCTTATTAACGTTGTCAAGTAATCTGGTCAAATACAACATTAATTTTGATATAATACACTATCCCAACAATTCTTTCCAACCAGCTAAAAGGCCATCGATTGTAGAAGTCTGTAAGAGAATTCAATTACTGATTAAGTCAAAGAAAATGTATTTAGCTCGAGCTATATTGATAGACGTTGAGTCAATTATTGAAATGCCATTAGAATGAGTTTAATGGAATTGTTCTCCGCAGTACGCGCCTGGCATGCGGTGTAATGGCATGTCGCTATTAACAAACAGGAGCGGGACGTTGCACAGCGCCCACCTGAGGCACGATGGGATGAAGGATCGATCCTCCTCAGCAGAGCGTAGCTTAGTACAACTGTGCCAGTATGAGAAAAGTGAGGTCTATGGATTGATCCTCCTCAGTGGATCAATTGCATTATTTCCCATTCCAACCAGTGATCCACAGCTGGTCTATCAAAGGCTGTGGTGTGTGCTATCCTGTCTGTGGAAAATTGCATATAAAAATCCCTTGCTGTTATTTAAAGAAGAGTAGCCTATTTGGTGCCAGTGGCCAAGTGACAAAGTGTCAATATAACTGTGCGTTTAACATCCAATAACCGCTGATTAATAATCAATGTGTTCCAGTGGTGTTCTTAAACAAACTTTAACTTTTTATCTACTAACAATCAGTGACAAAACGCACTCAGTTAATTAGCCTTCAGTAAAATGAGCAGTGGAAAGATAACTAGAGACACAGATAAAGTTGGTTAGTTTAATAACATCACTGGAGCACATTGATTAATAATCGTTGACTATTGGATCATGTCAAACACATGGTTATTTCAACACACGGTCTCAGAACAAACCTGATGATGCAACATAGGCCATTCTTAATGATTAACAGCAAGGATTCTTTCATGTGCATTCTCCCACATACATGAAAGCGCGCATCACACACCCCAGTCAAGGATCACTGGTTGGAATGGGAAGTAACACAATTGGTGCACTGACGAGGATCGATCCTTAGACCTCACTTTCTTCATACTGGTGCAGTTGTACTGAGCTGCATCCTGCTTTGAATATTAGAGAGAAACCAGCTCAGTGATTCTGTGTTAGTATGAGATAGAGCTATACGAAAGATTAGACCAACTAGAGTATTGACCTGTAAGGTCAAGAAATGGAGGAAATGGACATAAAGATAAAGATAAAGTTTGTTTAACGACGCCACTGGAATACATCAATTATAAATCGGCAGTTATTGGATGTCAGATGCATGGTTATATTGACACATGGTCTCAGGGGTAACCCGCTGTTGCTGCTTCATACAGGATAGCACACACCATGGAATTTGATAAACCAGTCGGGTATTACTGGCTGGAATGGAAAATAGCCAGCCCATAAAATGCCTATGAAGGATCGATCCCTTGACCCATCCCGCCACACGCAGACACTCTACTACCTCTAGACAGCATCCCGCCTCGGGAAGTAGACATATACACATGTATATCCATTCTACTATTGAATTCAGGATGTACACCTAAATGTCAGACTGGACACAGCCGGAAATAGGACACAGGATGTAAAAATTATTACATACATATTGGTCATTGAGCAGAATAATATTATCTGGAACAGGTAGTAGTTATGTGTAGCAACAACCTATTTGTGTACTTCTATCCAATTGAGGTTCAAACACATCTGTCGTGGTTATGCTGTTCAGCTGCCTCGACTGCCTGTCTAGGATATAAGTTAGTGTTAGTATAATGGCGAAAACCTGCTATTCCTATTTGATAAGTAGCAAGGGATCTTTTATAATATATGCACTTTCTCACAGACAGGACAGTACATACCAAGGCCTTTGTTAAACCAGTTGTGGACACTGGTTGGTATAAGTGGAAGTACACCTACCCATTGAGCCTTGCAGAGCACTCACTCTGTGTTAGACCTGGTACCAGGATTAAAAATTCCCATAATGGTATTATGCCACGGATGGGAATCGAACACAGTATCTACCAGTCTTAAGCCAGATAAGTTAACCACTGTGCTACAGATGGCTGGTATTCGAAACTGTGACCTAATCTGATTTCCTTTGTGTTATCATGATTTCTAAACTAACTGAGGTATTCCGAGTATGGCATGATGCTAACATGATTTTATTAGCTCCACAGTCCATGTTGATTGGCTAAATTAAAGGTCACATGAATATAACCTCTAATAAGGTTTTTGTCAAATCTTTCGATAGTATTGAAAGTTGATTTTAGGATGTAACTTGAATAAGATTGAGAGGTCTGGAAAATATATAATTGCCTATCGGTCCCACATATGATGTAATCAGTACCCACCCCACCCACCCCCACCAATATGTATGGTAAAAAAAGAAAATTAGAAAATAAACTCCACCTCAATTCACTCCATTTTGTCTTTGTTTATCACCAAATCTGGTGTAGGTATTGCAGTGTTATTATTTATCCGAGCTCTGAGGTATGAATAACATCGTCGCTGATTGATTGAACTTGATCTTTAGCTACTGTAGCCGATAACCGGTGTAAACCATTCTGCACACCATAATAAAACAAAAAACAAAAACCACCAAGACGTTATTGTTTCCTTTCAATAACCTTTGATTATGGTGACCATTTATAAAAGACCTTTGTTTTAAGTAAAGTTCAAGTGCTTTGTCATCAAACAATGGTATCATCGATAAAAAACCTTTTAAATTGCGTGACCGGTTCAACCAATGTAACCGATTGTTCATTGCGGCTTGAAGTGTTAATCTTATTGATAGAATTATTTCCTTAATTACACTTGCTTAAACAGATACTATGTATTATATAACTATATCATGTCCAGTACCACTACAGAAAATATGTGATGATTTTATTGTGTATATATTTATCTGTACTGCATACTGTGCAGTTTGTCGAGAATAAACTCTTGTCTTGTCTTGTCTAAGACAGACTTTATAATACCTGACAGTGATATTAATGACTATTGTTTATTGTTTTGATCATCCTCCGACACATCAAGTTAAGTTAGGTGTTACTTAACTTAGTTTATTTTCATCAAGTACCGACTACTAACATCTGTGCAGGTCCAAACTGAGAAGTGGGACAAATAGCGTATTCACCGTTTCTATTTCCGGTTACTAATGAGGAAAACAAAACAATGCGATTGACAAATTTGGATTCGACCCGGGACCGGTGCAAGTGTTTTAGGGTTTGTAATAGACATCTTCTATAACTGAAGGAGACAAGACATAGATTTATGAAACACTGACAACAAATGAAAGTTGTTCCAAAAATAAAATAATTGAAAAGGACAGATTATTCGGACCGAGAATATGCCAAAACTGGGACCGGCAAGCACATTTTCAAAAAATAATTTCGGTCTCAAAGATTGTGACTATCCCAGACTGGCAAAAAGGAAATATTCCCCACCCCTGTTACTGGTATACATATATAGTCAAACACACGTGCCGGTATATTAGAATATTGTGATCAGGTAATATATAAAGCTGCTATTATTGTGATTATGTTATCTCCATCAGACATGGTCAAGGTCAAATTGTTTAACGTCCACGTTCAGAGCAAGCTGTTATAGCGGACGCCCATCAGACATGTAATGGGCATCT